>VDFB02097262.1:34202-143714 GCA_007258455.2 Sequoia sempervirens
AACCTTTGACTATCCAAATTTGGGAAGATGAGTGATGATGGGTGGGGATGGAGTTTTCTATGGAATTAGGACCAACCACTAGATATACTTTGTTCCTTGCTTGAGAAACCTACTCTTGTATTTGAGGACTCTTTTGATAGATATATTTCCCTTTTTTATTTTTCCCCATAGTTTCTTTGACTAATGGAGTTTTTGAGGGATGATTTTCTTTATTTTTCTTTGGTATCCATTTGTACTTGATGTGTCCTTTTTGCTTTACTACTTCATTTTCTTTGATGATCTTCACCTTGATTTGATAGTAATTATTCTTTTTATGTTGGTCCCAATTTGTGTATGAGATGATGGGCGAATTCCAACTCATGATACAACTAGTTGTAGCATTAACTGCATTTTCATCAAAAGGATCCTTTGTGCCTCATATGTTGATGTTTTTTGTAGAAAAGATTTCCCTCGACATTGTGAAGGTATTATGAATACCTAATCCTTTATTGTGATAATGTATCCTCTAATCCATAGCCACCAAATATGACTTATCATGAACATATGATATTGCTTGGGTTCCTGTTGTTCATGGATATGAACTATTTTTTCTAATTCTATGACATCGTTATCTGTCAATACTACAAAAGATGATGATGCACAATCACTGTAAGAATCAATAATCTCGGCCATTGCTTGCTCTTGTGTAGGAATATAAAGAGTGGGAGATTCATTTTTTGGATGAAGAACATCTTTATTTCCATTAGAAAGAGACATCTCAAGAGTGATATCAGGGACATCTTTGGATTTTAAAATGATTTGGAAGATGTCCCTCAACTCTTGGTGAGACTTTGGGGATAGGGGTTCTTGATCTTGACTCAATCTAGAGTAACTTTTGTTATCCTCAAGATCCTCCTCTTGACATGACCCTTGGGTGGATGATATATCATCAGTAAAAGACTCTTCACAACAATTTGTGGGTATGGGTGCAACAAGGGATATTTGTTTCTCATTTGAAACTTCTTCAACATGTCCAATCATTGAGTCATATGTGGGAGATATATCACAATATGATATCCACTTGATGTCATTATGGTATAAAATAGTGCTAAACAATGTCAAAGGGTTTGAAATTTGTTTTAAAATAGTATCTTGATACATGTTTGATTCCTCATGTTGTGATAAATAAATATGTCCCACCGTGGTATCACGAGTATTGTTTATGTTTTTTGAGGTTGATACCTTTCCCAAATATTTTTCTTTGGTATGGTTAGGCATAGGGTTTGTGTAAATTTTCATATTTTCATTCCTATATTTTTGATCGACATGAATGTATCCTTGTTCAATAAGATCTTCTACTATATTTTTGAGTCTAAAACAATTTTGTGTGTTATGACCTTTGTATCCGTGAAATTCACAAAAATGATCTCTATAGTTGTGAGGTTTGACTTGTGGCTCTTGATAGTTTGATAAATCTAGGAGTGTGATAGGATTAGACTGTATCAACTATTTCAACACATCCTCCATAGGTTCCCCTAAGGAAGTGAATTGTTGTTTAGGAGCACTGTTTGTTCTTTTTTTTCCACATTGAGTGTTTGTAGCATTGATCATTAGTTAATTGTTTGGTGGTTGCACATATAATTGTTGTGTGTTCATGGGTTGGGTTTTTTCTTATCTAGGAGTAGTTAAGATCACCTTTGCATCAACAACACCATCACTAGCAACATTTTTTTTCGTGGCCCAATAGCGGAGCTTGTTAAAACTAGTGGATGGGCAGTTGTCTCTATGTACTTGTGTGTTTCCTTGTGAGATTAGGGCTCTCTCAATGTTACACTAACTCATTTGACTGAAAAATACAATAAATTTTTTTGACGAAAGATGTATAATTAGATGTATCATCGGGTACTTGTGTATTTAATGTGAAATTTTTCATTTTTTTAAAAAATTATTCCCGATGTTCGTCAAAATTGTGATGCTCTGTGATTTTTGTCGCTATTTTGACATACACTTAAAGTCAACCATCCCCTTCCATGAATTTTTGGGCTGACGGGTATATGGTTAGCATTCATCGGGGTTCTGACGAATGTTTTTTAATAAATAAAAGTGATTTCGACAATTTATCTATACTTGCAATAGTGTTTTGCTATACTTGCAAATTTTCTATACTTGTGATAGTTTGTGGAGGTTATAGGCCAAATTTTTTGGGTGCAAAATATCAAAATTATTAGATTTTGTTACCTATCTATGATTAAAAATTATTGGAGTGCAAGTTTGATATTTTTTGAAGATCTAAATATTCAACCTTGGTAAAGAAAAATCATGTCAGATATATTAGTGCAGAACAAAATGAAGAGACACTTGTTAGATTGTGGGCTAGATTGAAAAGAAGGGGTGATGGGAAATTTTATTGTCCTTGCAATAATTTCAAGGGCTTAAAGACAAGAAGACTTTTAATCACAATAGCTAAGAAACATTGTAGGAAGCATGGTCACGTTGAAGGGGGACATGATTTTCGTCCATTGGTAAGTTGTTCATTATATTTATATTGATTGAATTTGTAAATGTTTATATTGTTTTAACATTTTTTTTATATATATAAAATCACTTGATCATTATCATGTTTTATTTGTGTTGATCATTATTATAAAGATGGTGCACCCTAGGGCACATGATATGGATTATCACAGCCCACAAAATGTGGTTTTGCAAGCAGAGGAACATGGAGCTGTGAATATCGAAGATGAAGTTAGTGATCCTATGGAAGAAGATGATCATGTTCCAAAAAACATAGTTGAAGATGATGGTACAAATAAATTGATCCATGACACATTTAGTGGCACAGTTGATCATGATGATTGAGATGAATTTGATGACGTTCATGATTTATCTATACTTGAGAAGGAATACAATCCCCTTAATAAAGGCTCCCAAACAACTCTTCTCTCTATTGTATTGTTGATGGTGAACTTGAAGGTTATGAATGATTTATCCAACATAGAAATCTCACAGATGTTAAGGTATGTCATATATGTCATCTTTTTTCATCTATTTTTGTTGTTAGTTCATCACTAGTAAATAAAGGATGAAATATGTACCATTAATATTCTTTATATTAACAAATTATTTTTTTTGTTGTAGATTGATAGGTGAATTTTTGTTACCATCATCAAATATTTTACCTTGCTCATACAAAGATATATCTGCCATTATGAAATATATTGGAATGGAGTATCAAGCAATAGATGCATGTCCCAATGATCATATTATATATCACAAAAAATTAATTTGCACAACCGAAATACCCAAAATGTCATATCGATGAATGACTGAACAAATCAACTAACAAAAGAAAAGTGCCTTTGCAAGGTTCTTCGTTATATTCCCATTATTCCACATATGCAACGATTATTTAGGTGTGAAATCTTAGTGCAATTTATGGATTACCATGCATAAAATAGAAGTGGAGATGACATTCTTTGAATTCCTGTAGATGGTTCTACATTTAGGGACATGGAAGATAAATGGCCACACTTTAAAGAAGAACCTCGTAATCTCAGGCTTTCATTGGTAGTGGATGGTGTCAATCCATTTGGAGAGCTAAGATCTATTTACTCGGTGTGGCCTATTTTTTTTATCAACAATAACATTCCTCCATGGATGTCAATAAAGAGGGAGCACATAATGTTGGCAATGATTGTTCCAGGTATTTGTTTGCATCAATTTTCTTTAACGTAGTAACATCTCATTTGTCTTATTTGTTGCATAATGACTTATATTTTTTTAATTTAATAGTCATGTACATTAATTTATATATATTACAATAAAATTGTTATAATAATTATGTAATGTTTATGTTCATTCAACTAGGTAAGTACCAAGCTAAATATATGAATGTATATATCGAGCCTCTTATCGATGAGTTACTAAAGTTATGGAATGGCGTCACTATGTATGATGTCTCTAGAACAATAGGACAAAGACAATTTCAATTCCATGCAATGCTTGTATGGACAATTCATGATGCCCCAGGGCTAACACATTTTTGTGGTATGTTATAACATTCGACTGCACTTTAATGATATTTAATTTTATGAAGTAGATATCATGCATGTTTTTTAAATAATCTATTCATTATATATAATTATAAAAATTGACATATTTAATCCAATTATATAAGATCTTGTAGTTCTTCAAACAAAGGAAAAATTTTCATGTCGAGTTTGTGGTCCAAAGATGAAATCTCATTGTTCAACAAGTTTAGGAAAGTAGGTGTTTGATGAGTATAGGCACTTCCTCCACAAAAATCATAAGTATCGAACTAGTGAAAAACATCTTTTCAATGGGAAATAAGAGACTACATCAAAACCACGAAGAATGACACCTCACCCATGGAAGTTGGAATATAATAGAATTAATTGTCAAGGTTATACATTAGATCAAATTGTTTATCTATCATATATGAAATGTTTGGAATTTCTATTTTTATATTGTGTTTTCTTTACTCATATTGTAATTGAAAATTATTTTCATTATTAATTTGTTTAACTTATATGCTTCATGAAGGTCGTCTAGGCATTAATGGCCAACTTCTATAGGGACTGAAAATTTATCCTAGACAATTTAGTAGGTTGCCCTACTATGAACAGCTACAAATTGTGCATTTGTTTGATACAATGCATATCAGAAAGAATATAATAGAAACATTATGGAAAATATTGGATGGAGGGCATGAAAAAGAAAAAAATATCAAAATTTGTAGTGACATTTAGGAAGCCAATCATGCAATGAAAAATTTTATTCAATTAAATAGCAATGGAGACCAAATTAATATAAGTTCCCTTCCTTGGTTATTAATGGAGCAACAAAGAAATTCTATAAAAGAAGTCATACGAAAAATTCAATTTCCCACAAGATTTGCTGCGAACATAAACAATATCATAACAATGAAAGGTGAATTTGGGTCAGGGGTTAAAATGCATGATTGGCATACCTTCATTAAGGTAATTATTCTAGTATATTTTATATATATTTGTACACTGCATGTACTTTTTAGTGTATTATGTTTACTAATTTTGGAAAAATAATGAAAAGATCATTTTATAATTGTTGCAGTATGTTCCACCTCTATCTCTCCCAGACAACTTCGACAACAATGTCAAGCAATTTATATATGATCTTAGAAAATACATGAGGTAAGTAGCGATATTTGTTCAATTTGTTGTATAGATCTTATATTTTCCAATTATATTACTTGCTATGTAATGTAATGTATATTTTTGTTAAATCTTGTTAATATATTTGCGCTTTGAATCAATTGCAGATGGCTTTCATCTAAAGAAATCCATAAAGAAGATATAAATTATTTTAGGAGAAAAATTCCTCGTCTAATGTGTGAAATGCAAAAGTTTCTACCTTCGACATTTTTCAATGCACAAGAACACTACCTCATACACCAAGTTGAGGAGATTGAATTGTGTGGATCTGTACACACAAGGTTAATGTGGATGGTTGAGAGGCACTTTAAATTTTTGAAGTATCTGGTTAGACAAAGAGCACATCCTAAGGGTTCTATGTTGGAGTGATATATGGTATACTAGACCATGTTGTACATTATTGAATATCTTCCTAAGTTCACAACAAAGATCCATGTAGATCACATTTGGGATCCCAACTCCATTAACAAATTTGAAGGGGAGTACTTGATGGGGAAAGGTAGATTGAGGAAAGTGATAGGTAATTATAAGATGGTCATGGAGATTAATTAGAATACATTTTACATTGCCTTCAATTGCTTGAAAAGAAACAACATAGAACTAGTCCAAATGAAATAATCTTCCACACACAAATAGAAAAGTACTAGTATTGTATTACTCTAGAAAATAAGCCTTTCACTACTAAAAAGTATTAAAATTTTAAAAAGTGTTGATGATCAAATATTACAATTCAAATTTTATATATATAAGAAGAAGACCCACCAAAGGTGTCTCTTCAGATTATATTTTGGAAAATAATTGAACTACTGATCTTAATTAAACTTATAAAACAATTTAATCTTCTCCTAACATTGACTTAGCTACTGAGAGATGTTTTTTATACTCCTCCAAGGTATGGGTATCTACATCATGCACTGCATTTCAGGCTTCATATTTGAGTTTTATCATCAATTCCATATGTTTGCATGCTCCATCCAACAATAGCTCTTTTGCTTTGACTATATCCAATGCTTCCTGAACTATCCTATTGCATTCATCCATTCAATCATCTCATTCCTTCATAAAACTATTCTTATCACATAATTTGGGTAATCCAAACTTCACAGTATCATCAAACCCTACATTTTTTGAGTGTAATTCTTCAACATATTTGTCATGCTTTCTCATGATTGTGTCAATGGACGATATGGAATTGGTGTCAGATCACTCATGTAGTTGCATATCATGTCTCTTAGTACCCAATCTATTTTTCACTCTCCCATGCTAAAGAATGGCTTCATAGTTCTTTTTGTGAACATGCCAAAAATCATCAAGGCATATCTTCAGGTTTGTAAATCTCTTGTGCAACATCATTGCCACAATGTCAAACTGAAGGTCCTTCATCTTTTCTACTAGTTGTTGATGTTCTTCTTGCAACTGCTCATATTCACTCTACAACTTTGTATCAGTTCTAGAGGTGATCCTCATTCTAGCATCTTTCATGGCAGTAATTTCCAAATCTGATTTTTCACTTTTCATTTTGTAATAATTTCTTTCTTTCATCAACTGTATTGTTTGTGCCTTGTTGAACTTGGCAATGCTTATGCCCATGTTTGTTGAAGCCACAAGTTTAGTTTCCTCAACTTTAAGGGTCATCATGTGTCCAAAGGATTTTTTGATATCAATGATCTTTGGCCTTTTATGAGGTGGGTATAGTGCCCATATCAACATTGAATTTTCATCAGGATTGAATCTTGACCCTATGTAAATTTCCTTCACACCCTCTATGTTTAACTTGTATTCTCCTTCCTTGTTATGCAAAAAACTATCAAAAATTAAAGAGGCACTGAGGTCCAAACTAGGAAATACTATTACACCAACTTCAAGTAACAATTGTCTACCCCTTTCAAGGGTCATGTTCTACACTTCATTTTCTATATCATCTTTCAGCCTTTTCATCAATTGTTGTTCAGTTTCAGGGGTAATATTTGGGATGGATTCCCTCAACCTTTTTCCTTTGTAATTATATAAAAAATATTTAAATTCTCTTGACTTGACAAACTCATTATCATAAATAAAGGATTCATAGGTTGTAAGCCTATTATATTCATCTACACACAATTCCTTGGCTACTTGTAAGTCCCTATCAAGGAGTTCTTCATATTCATCATTCATCATCCGAGAGAATATTCTCTGTTGTGATTGTGCTTCATGTTCTCCTATAGATTATTCTTCAAATGAATCATCCATTTCTTGCAACCTTTACTTTTTTTGCTCCAACTCCATGAAATTTTCTATAACCTCCTCTACTTCTTTGTCTTCTTTGTTCTTAAACAAATCTTCCCCTGGTATAGGAACATGGGTGTATCCACTAAGGTTTTTCTTTTTCTTACAAGAGTGTATGTACCCTTTAGGGTCATAATTCATTATTTGTGCATACTCCTTTAATTTGAATTCATCCAAAAATGAAAGATAATAAGATCATTGGTAGTGGGATGTTAGGTTTTTAGGTACATCAATTATAAATTAAGGTCGTACACCATGGTAATTAACTAATTATACATCATTTTTTAATTTCATTTTTTTTTACACAGTTGGTCAAGAGTGGGATGCACTACATTTGTACGTTGCAAACAATCTTGATTGGATGACAGTATGGATTAAATGATGTCAACAATCCGGCCATGCATTAACATGGGAAGGTGTGGCTTCATTGGTTAAAGAAGCTCATCGTAATGGAGATTCCAATGTTACACCAAGGGAAATTGATTTAGCATATGGTTTAAGAGATAAACAGGCACATTTAAATATATTAATCACCCATATTATTTAATTATTTTCAATTATATTGATGTATATATATGTTGAGTTTTTTTTTCTTTGCATACATTCGACCAAGAATAAGTATGTTTATCAACTGATGATGCACTATTTTTTACATGTTTGACATATTGTAGGTGAAACACCACAAGGTTATGTGGTGCAATGGTCATAAATTTTGAATCAAAAAGTTGGATGACACGAAGAAAACTTGTGATTCTGGGATAACTACAGTCTTTTAGGTGACTAATGTTTCATCTAGAAGTGACATACATCCAAAAGTCTTAGAAAATTGATACTATGGGATTTTGGATGATATACTTGAGTGTGACTTTAAGTCCTTCAAATTAGCTTTGTTCATCATCTAATGGTACATGCTACAATTGAATGAAAATGATCCTAAGAGAACTATGATTGAACATGATAATGGATCTACCATGGTTAATACAAGGGCGATCGAGCGAGCTAGAAATGAGCCCTATGTTCTTCCAAGCCAATGTGAGTAGGTATTTTACTTAG
Organism: Sequoia sempervirens; assembly: GCA_007258455.2. Lineage (NCBI taxonomy): Eukaryota > Viridiplantae > Streptophyta > Pinopsida > Cupressales > Cupressaceae > Sequoia > Sequoia sempervirens. Next base: position 42,713 of record VDFB02097262.1, read on the forward strand.
AGGTTCCAGGTAAACTGGGTTGGTCATTTTTTGTTAGACATGAGCCAAGAGGAAGGCTAATAAAGTATAATGTGGTGGAAGAAGAAGATACTGAAGAACTAGAAGATGATGTAGATGATGATTAGGATCAACAGTTAGTTGATGATGTGCTTGACGAAGGTGTCGAAGAAGAGGAACTAGATCATGATGATGTAGGAGTTAATGTTCATGAAGATGATATCCATGTGGATGATGACATTATCAAAATTGATATCAATGATGATGATGATGATATGACCAATCCTTACAATGTCGAATCTAGATTGGATGATACAGACAAAGAGTTGGATGAAGAAGAAGATCAATGACATTGAAATTTATGAGTTATGCTATTATATTATCTGTTTGGTATTGATTTCTTGATAGAATAATATTTGATTTATATGGTTACAAAATTAATTCATGATGTTACAACTATTGTAGCTCTCCTAGAAATTTCCATATGATCAAATCCTAATTATTCTATGAATATTTATGATTAGATATTATTTGATCATATATTTGGTTATTTCATTCCCAAAAAATTAGCGTTTCCTCATTTTGACCCCACATAGTGACATGTGAATGGGGCCAATGTTGATTTTTTTTCAATTTGTGCTTGTATGGAGTAAAAATTGACATGGTTAACCTAGATGCATGCACTGATGATATGGGATGGTTTCAAGACTCAAACATGAGGTCATGCTATATAAAGGAATCTCGTCCTTCCTAATAATACAAGTTGCTTTATTCTTTGTCTCTTTCATGTATTTTTCTTAGCATTTCTTTGGTTAATGATTTCAAAAGATAAGGCTCTTTTTGCCTTACATTGGATCTATTACACATTAATTTGTGCATTTTCATTAGCAATGAATATTTAGATGATCTTTAAAAAGCTCATTGAATATAAAGATGATAATAGGAAGCTAAAAAAATGAGTATATTTTGTTTATGGAACCTAAACCACAAGGTTTGTCACTCTAATGCTAAAACCAAGTCAAATTAACCCCTAACACCTATTGGAAAAGTCAAAACATGCCTTTCTTTCAAATTCACAAGAACGCATAAACTTTTTGAAACCACACATGCATGTTATGAAAGTGTATGGTAATCCTACTTATAGCGGAAGTTCACATGATAAGCTAACCAATGGCACTATATTGGAGGATAAACCCACCTATGGAATTAATTTAAAAGGTAAGGGATTCCTCTTAGTGGAATTTTGAGTCTTGGATTAATCCATAGTGCTAAAATTAGTTCTAGTGTTCTTCCCTTATGTTATATTTATCTCTACAATTTCCCATACTTAACCATTTCATCATCCCTTTTCCCAAGCTATTTGTACCATAATATAAACTTGGTCCAATATCCCATTAGCCCCTTAGGTAATTATACATTCCTCCAAGTTGAATGGAACCTTTTGTACCAATGCATCTATGTTTTCCTACCCTAATGGATCAAGACTTGACATCACCTTAACAATATTCTTTATGTCATAGCATATCTTTGAAGTTCCTTTGGCATGCTTTAGATGTGTCAATATTAACTAGATTGAATATATTAATTTTAAAGTCTCTTAACACATTCCATGACAAGAAAATGACTCATTTGGATTGAGTACTTTCCTAAACCATTCCTTCATATTCAACAATCCCTTCTCACACCCACATCATAATTCATATCTATGTTAGTTGTAATGAGTGTTTTAAACCAACAATCAATGAATCATAGGATAGAAGAAAAATCACTATGAACAAGGATAAGAATCAAAGAGATTGAAAGAATCGATTCACTAGATATGCTCCCCATTACTGTAATAGACCAATGTAAAAAAATAAGTCATAACAAGAATAGGACCAAAAAAAACTAGGAAAAGAAACCTTGTAGGCTACATTAATAAGACATTGATTGCAAGCATTTCTTCCATGATGTTTAAATGACAAAATATCAAATACCTCAATCTTTAGTCAAGTAGTATTTCAATCACTGATTCTTAAACATCCATCATGATTAAACATCACATATCATAAGCCTTTTTAACAATCACTAGGACTATAGATAATATTCAATCATGTAATAGGAAATAAAACATCAAAAATTATAAAGAAAAAGAAAACCAACTATATAAGCTCATCAAGCCACCATATAAAAAATATATTTTGTAGAAAATAAAATAAACTATATGTTGAAATAACATATATATAAACTATATATTTTGAATTTTGGCCCTACACGTGCAGGAGCACAACATAGCATACTACACCGAGACCCACTACATCCAAACCTTGAGTGGAGAGTCATGAGACTTCACTAAACGAGTGTTTCAAGGCCGTTGAGTCAAGGAGGAAGACTAGGAACCATTTGGAAGGAAAAAAGCCAAAGCAAGAGGTGAGGGCACTCAGAAAGGGAAAATCGACCAAGGGACAATGATTATAAGTGATTTCCCCCCCACATCTAGAAATCTTGTTGCAAGTACAGTGATTTAGACTCTATTTATTCCCATCAAGGTGTTTCATGCTATTTTTTGGTCAATTCGAGCCAATGTCCCATTGACAAACCCATGTACTACCTAGTACTGGTGTCTAGTTAGTTTGAACAACCAAGCTTTGAGATGTTCAATCAATTGAGTGGCCATTTTTGGCCCATGAACTACAATTTTTGTATCTATCTCAGCAAAAAAAAATTACTATAAGGTTGAAAGGAATTATTGTCACATAACAACACATGAAGTTCACTAGGGTTCAAATTTCTAAACTTCGATGAAATAAATTTACACAGGTGTTTGGCACTATTCTCTCTTCACTGTCATCTACCTACCAATAGAAAAATATCATACAATAGTCTTGCACATGCCATCTTGTTTCTTTTATCATTCTATAGTAACCCTTGATTAAAAGGATAACTTCATCAGGAGTGAGAGAATCTTGTAACAATTTCTCAAATTCTAAAACTGGTACACTTGAGAAATTTACTTGACCATCTTGACCTTGGAACCTCATATAAGCTCTATCATAAGCCATGGTAGCTTCTTCTAGGGACTGCATTATATTAGAATTTCTAAACCAACACAAACCTCTAACTATCCTTCATGAGGTCTCTACTTTCTTCATTGACACCTGCTTTTATAGTCGTCGCGACTTAAGGCCATTGTATTCACTTAGAGCATACAAAGTTTTTAAATTTACAAAATTTTATAAAGCCTCATACCTCCTTCTATCTTCTGTGGAAACCCTTAATAGTGCTTAGAGGATCCCATGAATATATACACCTGTTAAGACTCCCTCAAGATTTCTCACATGTTCTAACAGTTCATACAAACCTTTATATATATTCCTAGGGTTTTGACATGATAGGTAGTGGTTCTTCTAAACTGCATAATACATCCTTCCAAATTCTTGACCCATTTATACTTTGACTGTAGACCATTGAGTCAAGTTCTCATAGACTTCCCTGTATAAACCTTTGTATTGCATTGAGGGTTTCAAAATGTGTGCATCACTAAATTTATTACCATAAGATTTTGTTGTTGTCATTGAACATTTCATGTGGACTGGATACCTTTGACAAACCTCTACTACTGGAACTTGCATTGGGTACCTTACACTGTTATCACCTCATGAACTGAGCATGATCATTTTTCCATACATTTCCACAAGCGTGTTGCATGGTCTTAATTCTTCCTCAAAACAACTGATGACAAAGTTTTAGATCTACATAATTGTCTACCACCAACCACATCTTCAACAACACCTTTTCTCTCTTTTCATGACAAGGGGTTCAACATGGTTGAAGATAAACTTAAAGAAACCTTTATGCATGCTTTGGTAGAAGCTTTTTGATAGGATCCTCATTCATATTTCAGATTTAGAAACTGCATAATCCTTATCACACTAAAAGGTATGACTAATAGCATTCTAATAGTCCCTAATACCCTTCATAAACATTTCATTCTAAGGCTTTGATAGGGTAAAAGTATATTGGAAAAAATTTATCAAGCGATTATAAAAGGTCAAGATCTTTACAAGGCACATGAAGGTGTTTTAACAACCAATTATACAAACTTGTTTGGTATGTAATGCATCATAGACCTCACAGACTTCTACAGTCCCCCTTCTTTGCTAACATTTTCCATTTCTACTCATGTTGTTATCTATAGATTTCTATTTGAAGGTTACACCCCTTTCTAAATATAATGATCTCTCAACAAGACCTATCAATAATATATGTTTGGGAATGAAGAGTTAACATGGAAAAAAGAGGGGTGAGAAACAATAATCTCGTGAGGACATGCAGGACCTATTATGCATGTCAAATTGGTTGATCAAGACTAGAAACTCATACTCTGGCACAAATGGTATGATCAAAAGTTATGTGCAGGGACCCATGAGCCAGGAAAAGCTTCGATGTTCTTTAATATTCCTAACTTGACATCTACCTTGTCAACTATTCCATATCTAGGAAAGAAACACTCAACCTCTGAATGTGAAGCCCCATACTCTAAGTTCCCACAATGTATAGGCTTCACCCTTGACACTCACTATCTTCAAAGAAGCACTTACAAGTGTCCCCTCTTGTGCATGATATTGCGTAAACATGTATGCTGATATGTAGGAACTATGAGAGTTATCTCACATACCTGTCAAAACCATTTTGATGAATCCCTTTTTCCATTCATCTTCATGGATTCTCAAGACATAGAGATCTGTCATCTCTCCTTTACAAACTGAGAAACCTTCCAATGTTAACAAAAAACCTAATATTTTTCCACTTAAATAGAAACCCTAAACCCACACTGGACTTCAACAACTTGGACTCCTTCAAGTATGGAATCTCCTCTTTCTTTTGGTACACATAGAATTTTTTGAAAATCACTCGACGCAAGACAACCTCCTTTCATTTTCCAATTCTTAAGACCTTCATATAACCCATTTATTCCTTATAAGACATGATTTAAGACCCCTAAAGACCTATAATCAAGCATTATGACCTTATGAAACCTTCTAAAATTCCCCTAGTGACTATTTTGGAAAAAGTGGCACAAACACATTAACATCTTTGGTGACCTCTATGAAGAGCTTGCCTACTAAGCATCTAAAACTAGTGGCCTTGGGTATTCATTGGGAATAGAGTCATAAAAGACCTAAGATACTTTTAAAAAAAGACACAAGAATTAATTGACAGCTAATGCTACCTCAACTACAACCAAATAAAACAAGAGACACAACAACAAACAAAGACAAAAGGGAAACAAAACAACCACCTAAAGAAAACTAAAAGCAATCCCCTAATGGAAAAGCTATATGTGCATCAACACATGTCAAACATAGAAAATCTATTATAATATGTCCAAGTTTGAAGTATACACTCAATAGTAATGCTTGAGATATATCCCATTGACTAGGATAGTTAGCACTCACCATCTAACTTGGACAACTGAAAAGAATTGTGTAGTTTTAGAAATCATGTATCATCCACTCCACTTGGAATCAAATGTAGTATGCCTTCCACGTTTAGTCTTTCCATGTTTAGTCTTTACTCTTTACCTCACCCATTTGAGAACAAGATCTCCTTCCTTGAAAGTTCAAGGAGTTGCTTTCTTGTCAAATTTTTTTTTTTTTTGGGCTTGATGAAGCTCCATTGTAAGGAATGTTTGATCCCTAACTTCTTCCAACTCCATTAACTTTGTAAACTAGATTTCCCTTGCATCTTCTTCCATCATTTATAGTTGGTTAATGAGCTCTAGAGCTAGTAATTCAAGGGATATAGGCAGCCTTGCTTCTCTTCCATAGAAAATCATGTGAGGTGAGTTACCAATAGACCTTTTAAGAGTAATTCTATCAACCCATAAGGTTGCTTTCAACTTTGTATCTATGACCTTTTGTTTTCCTCCATGGTTCTTTTGATAATATGGATAAGGTTATTATTTGTGGATTATATTAATCCATTCCATTGGGGGTAACAATTGGAAAATGTGCTCAAATGGATTCCATGCTTTATTTCCCACTCATTTATTCTAGTTCCAACAAAACCCATTGCATTATCAAAGATGATAGAAGCAAGAACTCCAAACCTAGTGACTATGTCTTCATAGAAGTCAAAAATTAAAGTCTCATTTGCTTCCTTGAGTGTTATTTCTTTTTTCCACCTTTTAAAGTAATCAATGTTTGTTATTACCCACTTATGACCTGCACTTGAGGGTGGATTAATCATCCATATAAAATCCAAACCCCACCTCATGAAGGGTTGTTCTACTTGAATGGGATGGAGAGGGAGAGCTACTAACTTTTGCTTACCTATGAAGAAATCACAATTATTACATTTCATAACCCATGCATATGCATCTCTAAAAAAATTGAGCCAATAGTAGACTACTCTCATTATCTTTAAAGTTGTGGTTCTTGGAGAAAAATGTCCACCTACTGACCCATCATAAAATTCTTGTAAAACTCTCTCAATCTGATTTGTCTCAATGCATCTCAAGAGAACACCATTTACATCCTTTCTAAACAATATGCCATCCAAAAGAACTTAAGGAATAGACTAAGTCTAAAATACCTCCTTTTAGCTTTGTCCAAGCCTTGAGGAAACCCACATGTTTGAAGGAAATGGATCATATCTTGAGTCCAACTTTTATGCAATGAAGATGCAACTAATTGTTGACCATTTCGAAGCACTAGGACAACATCCTTATCATCTTACAAATCTGAAACTAGTTGTTCACAAAAACCCTTGTCTCTAATCAGCTTTGTGACCTTGATGTCCACATCATACTCCATCACTTTTGTGATCCAACCTACCCTATTTTCATTCAAGGAAAGGGGTCTGTCCATTTAATAAAAAAAAAAGGGGTAGAAACCTATGGAGCTTAATATTAAATTCAAGGGGATGCCTATCCATTTAGAAATAGATTGAAATGATGGTTGCACGAGGGGCTATTTCACATCAAAGGTGGTCCAAAAAATTTCATAGAATAAATAACCATACACCAGTACTACCTTAGAGGGACTATTGTCTTTGAGGAAGGTGGTCCAAAAAAATTCATAGATAGGTACAAAAATTAATAGCAACCTTCCACCAACTAACCCAATCAACCTCCAAGAAACAAGACAATGACTCCTCTAGATGTTCCCAAAACCCAAGTCTTCAAAAGACAAGTTTGGTGACCCTAAAAACCATTCCCATGCTTACCAAGTTATCTTTGATACTCAAACCCTTACAAGGTTTATTGATACATTCACAACTATTGTTACCTCCACATGCATTTGACTAGTAGTGACAACCTTGGTTTTTAATCCTCCAACCCCATACCTTTGGATCACATCACCATGAAATAACTTCATCCAACATCCTTATGAGTGCAGGTACTACCAAATAGGTATTTTTCAGATCTTTCTTCCTCAAGCGAGGGAAATTTAGGAAGAGAAGAGGAAAGCGAGACATGTAGTAGGTCTAAAAGAGGGAGATCAACTAGAGGTCAAAAGATTAGAAGAAAATTATGTAAACGCATGGAATATTTTCTTATTGAAGGTGGGTCATGTTATTATGATGATGAGAGCATAGGCAACATCGAGGTGTCCTTGAGGTACAAAATTCTATGGAAACAATGGGTACCCAAGGAACTTCCTCCAATAAACACTGATTTTTGTGTCAACGAGAGGATATATCGCATAGCACCATCGTCATTACATGGTTTTGGGCCTATTTTGTATGGAAGAAATAAAGGTCTATTACAAAAAAATTATTGAATTGATGGAGTATGTTAGACCCTGTTATAGTTACAAAGATTGCATGCAGTTGGTTTGATATACATGAAGTATGCATAGGTATGCACTATTAACAAATTATATACAGCTAAAAGATAAGGATCAAAATAAAGGAGTGGCTATGTAAATTGAAGGAAGGCTAAAAAATCAGGGAATATTGTAGGTTTTATAAATAGTACACGACCTGGTTCAACAAATAAGCAACCCAATTGCATATTTGAGGCGTGCGAGGGAAACCGTGTATTCGTATGTGATAAAATCAATAACTGCAGGGGAAGAGTTGCTAATCGATTATAATTTGAATGCATAGATACAAAAATAGTTACTATGGGGGTGGTACATACTAAATACCATTTTACCCAACCTCCAATTAATGACTCCAATATACCATTTTATTATTATGGTTTTTTTCGTAAGTCTATTGGTTTCATTTGGTCATGTTTTTTATATTTAATTTTTATCACAGAGGGACATTGATCGTAGGGGGAAGGCTCCAACCCAAAGAATAGATTGTGATGCATCTTTAGGTGCTTATACCTGAAAGGTTTACCTCATTGTAATTGTACAAATTAGATATGAGAAAAATGTTTTTTTTTTTTTTTCATAAGTTTATTGGGTTAATTTTGATAATGTTTTTAATATTCATGTTGTAGTCAAATGATCAAGGAAAGGCACTAGTAGTAGAGGAGAGCATCTATAGGGAGGTGCAATCACTATTATGTGATGACAACATCACATATTACATAAACCCTCTGGATATGATAAGGAAGACCCAAAAAAATGCAATAAAGAAATCCTTTAGTTATTCATAGTACCTCAAACAAATGAGATAAGAGAAAGGGTTAAAATATTGACTAAGAGAGCATGAAACTTGCAAGTAAGCTTTCATGAGATCTTTAATTATAACATAAGTTCATTCATGGTTTTATATTTTTTACTCTTTTTTCATGAACTAAAATATGTGTTATTTTAACAGGATTTTTTGTATCCTCATGATGCTGCTGGCCATGATTAGGGTATTGCAGGTGCTGCTCAGGGAGTAGGGGTTGGTACAAGTGTTGATACTAATCTTCTTGCACATACATCACATCATCTAACTCCATCATCCATTCCTATATTCTCAACAAAAATTTTAGCAACACATAGCATGTAGGCATCAGGTAGTGCACCCTCTGGCAACGAACACATGGTAGAACATGTGTCAGAACATGTACCTGGGGATGTAGAGGCCACTAGTACTGGTGATGTTCTAGTAGTATTTCTTGGATCTTCCTGTATTACTAGTACGGGAACATTTCTAGTCACATTTGTGGTGACCAAGGATTTCATTCCCATAAAGATAGAGAAGGTCCTAGGTACTTTAAAATGTTTTAATTATTATTATAAATAATCCAATTGAAATTTACTTATTGATCACTCTTTTTAGACTAATGATCCCATGATCATTTTTTAGGAAATGATGTTTTAAACATCTAAATAAACATTGGAGATCTTCGGGCCCACCATACGTACACGGTGGAATGCCCAAAATCAAGATTTAAAAGATGAGCTCATTAACCATTTAGTTGTGTTGTTCGGTAATAACACATTCAACCGAACCAAGGTCCTTAAGAAATTTGGTACCTATCTAAAGTATGTGATGGACCAATATAGGTCACATTTAGAGAGAGAAAGAAAAAAAAGTGCGAGCATCCCCCCATGATTCTAGAGAGGGAGTGGAAGGACCTAGTGTTGGATGGAAAGGAGAAGGATGAAAAGAAAAAAAGAAAGACACCACTAGGCCAAGGAAGGTATGTGATACTATCAACAATGTAATTATATGCTAATTACTCTTTCTTTTTACATAATCTAACGTATTTCAAACTTTTCATAGGCTACTCGAAACATTGAAGGAAACAAAGGAAAGACTAGAAAAACATGGGAAACACAAACTTGGCTGGTGGTTATATGAAATTATCCGCATGAATTATAAGTATCAATAAATGAAATATTACATCCAAATAAATAATTGCAAACAATTTTGGTTTTATCACACCATAGAAGCAAAATTCATGATCTTATGCAAAAATGCAGGGCTCTGAATTCAACAGAGTGCCCACAGAAGAGGACTTGAAGATTGCCTTCCAGCAAGGCTATGGAGCCATGGCTGAATGCCTAAGACTCTTGACTGGGAAAACACAAGCTTCCACTGCATCCGACACACAAGTAAATAAACTCAATGAAGTTTATTTAAAATTGAATACTTGTGCAATCTATTCAATATTAATTTCCACCATAAAGTAATTATGTGCCTATTTTTTTTAAACGAGAAAGTAATGATAATACTGCACATGACATTGGAATGTAGCCTGGTGAGGGTGGAGCACAACCTGCAGATGAAGTTCATGGTGTGCATCTTGTTACTGGATGTATTCATGTGCTATACAAAATGTTGTATGGATTAATACAATTAACCATCTTTAATTGCAATTGGTGTATTAATTAATGTAACCTTTTGTGTTTCAACTTTAGAGCATATAGAGCGTGATCAACATGTTGAGCATGATTAGGATAGACAAGATCAGGAACATGATGTGGCCCCATCAGGTAAAGAGGACCACTCTAATGTTCTTTTAAACATATTTAATTGCAATTGGTGTATTAATTAATGTAACCTTTCATGTTTCAACTCCAGAGTATTTAGAGGGTGTTCAGCATGTTGAGCATGAGGCTATAAGAAAAGATCAAGAACATGATGTGGCCCCATGGGTAAAGAGCACCACTCTAATGTTCTTTTAATTAATGAAATACTTGTAACAATAATAATAAAACATATCAATTTAACATTTCTTTGTTATTGCAGCAGACCCCCCCTTGCAGTGGCCTCCACATTGTGAGTACATGACTAGGCATACACTAAGATCACAAGCGGGGAAGAACAACTAAGGGGGGATGATTTAGAAAATGATACTCCACTTCTTTTAGCTGCAAAAAAGAAAAAAAAAAAAGTGATTGTAATCATATTATGACAACCATATTTTTGATAATATGTTAATGAATGTTAAAAACTGATATTTTTGACAACCATATTTTTGATAATATGTAAAAACTAAAAGAATGAATGTTATATATTATTAATGGATGAATGAATGATTAATGTTATATGATCGAGTATGGGGAATTGAGAGTAATGTGAGGGGGGGAGGGGCCAAATGAGCTTCCACCATCACGTGGTTGCCCCTGTTAAGTAGAGAATATTAAACTATTCTCGCAACAAAGAGAAGCTCAATAAGGTAATGCACTTTTCAATATATTTCATCAGAGGAACACATTGATATCAAAACAATAGAAAATGGAGCACCTGACGACACATCTTACACTGATAAGATTTAGTTGGGAGAACATATCTCAAGTTACACCAACATAGTGGATAAAATAAGGCACCATCTATGAAAGTTGTGTTGATGGAATTCATCAGTGGGAGTATCACCATCAAAAGTAATGAATATCTTTGGGCCCGATAGAACAAAGTCTCTTTGATAGGATTACATTGGATAAGCTACACCGATAAAGGACGCAAGGAAATAAAAATACTTGTTGGAGTGACTTATACTGAAAGATACATCAACCAAATTATCCATGCAAAGAATAAAACCCATACATATAACCGTGTTAGGGAGGGAAGATGTTTAAAAGAATTTTTTTTTTAAACTGTAGGGTTTTGTCAAAATTTTGACGAACATAGCCCAACGAACCACAAAAATTTGTGAGGAGGTTGTTGTACACATGATGCAGTTTCCATTGTAATGGAAATGATGGTTTGCTCCACCTCATTGGAAAATGGATGAACATTTGGTGTTTTTTTGATGATTTCAAATGGGTGTTCTACAACATTTTGTGATTTTTTGTGTCGATAGATGGACAGAGTTACGTTGATTTTGTGACAGACACCATCAACATTTTTCGTGGCACTGACCGACGATGTTGGGTCGTGGTTTCAACATATAAAAATTGGTCATTAAAGTGATGCAATTTAAATTAGTGTTATGTCGGTAAGTCAACAATATTTTGTCGATATGACACCAAAAATTTGTCAAAATTTATAGTCAAATACAGTAGTGTTAAGGGTTCTAGGGACAAGCTCATCATAATAGGTAATGCACTACATCTTCAAGTGGAAGGATAGATTTGGATCAACATTTGCTATGATAATCCCTACTTTTTGTTTGTTGGGAATGGTCCACTTGCTCTTACTAGATTTTTGCCTCCACCTTTGTAGGAAATTAGCAAAGGATTCTCCTTTATTTTGCTTAAGTGTATATAACTCTTCAAAGCTCACATCCATGCCAAGATTGAAGGAGAAGTGATATATGAATATATCGATGATTTCTTGGAAGGTTTTGATGCTTGGAGGTAACTGTGAAAACCAATCCATGGTAGGACCTGTTAAACTTCATGGGAAGAGGTGCATTAAGTAGGAATAATTATAGGCCACCTCCATGCACATGACATTGAATTCCTTGAAATGGTCCACAAGATTTCCTCTCCCTTTGTATTTATCAAATTTTTAATAAATGTACAAAATAAATGGAATTAGGTGGAATTTGAAAATAGTGAAATGACATGCAAGAGGGAAAAATAATGAATTAAATGCCACTTGGCTCAATGAACAAGGACATGCAAGAGGGAATGAATGTCTTGTTGGAAGGACAAATCCACTTGGAGGGATTTCAAATTTGGAGGAATATTCCCCTAAAGATGCCAAGTTGAAAGAAAATAGGGATTTAATAATAAATTCATTAAATGCATTTTCATGTGCAAGTGGAAAAATCTAGAGAAACTTGGAGATTAGCAATAAATTAATCAAAGTTTAATTAATTTAATGAGGGATTAGATGATGTGACCATTTGATTTAGATTTATGGATTTATTTAAATCAAAAGATGAGAATGTGATTTAGATTTAATTAAATAAAGGATTTGATTTATTTAATTAACGGGGATGATGTTAGATTAAATTAAATAATAATTTAATTTATTTAATTTAATGGAATGGCTTTAGAGATTTAATCAAATAAAATGATTTATTTAATTAAATAGAGACATAGGGCTAAATAGACGGATTGATTGATTTAATTAACAAGAGAGAATGACTTAATCAGAAAAATGATTATTTGTTGAATTAAGGGATGAAGAGTGATGATAAGCTAAGAAGGTGATTCAGGATGAATTGGTGTTAGTGAATCAGGATTAAGTGTGTTGATACATTTTCCATGTCTACATTTTTCCCCTCTTTGAGGAAAAGTACTCATTACATTGGTTCAAAGAATAAACTATCTTGATCAAAGTTCAAAAAATTTCCAATTTTCAAAAATGCCCCACTGTTGCCCCGATGGATCATGTATTATGCTAATATACTGCCCCCTCGAGAGATCAAACAAAAATTTCAATTTTTTGGGTGATCTTGTGAAAAAAGAGGATAAGGCACCCGACAAGTCTAGAAAGGCTCCATAGGGTTGAAAAAATACCAAAATGATGCAAAACGACCTACAGATGGACAAAAATAGGCTCGGGGGGTCAAAACCATGACAAGACAAATAAACGGGCTCAAAAAGCCCTAATTTTTAGGCTTAAATAGGCCTTGAGGGGCCATTTCCAATTCATTTTCCCATTCAACCTTTAGAGATTTCTAAAATTTGAGCTTTGACCCCTTCGTGATATGGAACAATGACAGCTCCCCCGACACATCTCATACCAAGTACGCACACACTAGAGGCTACCTGGCACTGGACCACCGATGAGTCAGCTTGACCCGACCTTATTTTTTGATCTATACGTGAATTTATTAGCCTAGGAATTAGGTATTTTAGGAGTGGTCCAATATAGCATCATTGGAAAAGCTCTTTCGACACTGTGTGGCCTCAAAGTACACTGCAGTCATTAATAGTGGTGTTGCAACGTAGTTTGAAATTAGGATTTAAACTCCAAATAGAGCTACATGTGAAGAGTGCACCACAATGGGCTTCTTTGCAAATTAGGGTTTAGGGCTAAATTGGACCGCACCTCAAACTGCGATGTTGCAATGGAGTTTGAGGGCCAAAGGCTCCTAGCGGCATAGTTTGAAACTTTCAAACTGCACTACACCCACAAACAATGACATGTAAGTTGCTTGGGGTACTCCGAGATCAAACAGGATCATGATTTTTGATGAATTTTAAAGTAGTGGCTTTCCTGATGTAGGAGGAGGTTCCAATACTTCACTCACATGAGCACAAGTCCTGGGTACTTTTCAGCATTTTGCAGGGTATTCCTGAGTGACAACAGAAGCATCTAGGAGCGATCAGACTATGGTACATTACTTACACAATGCCCATGAGGACACACTTTGGTGTGATGATGGAGCTCGCTGAGAGAAGGCATAGTGAGAAATCCTCTTTCCACCTTTTGACAGGTGAGGCGACGATCACACTAGAGGATGTGTGGCTGATTCATAGATTTCCCATCCACGAAGAGTGCATGATTTACGATGTGGATGCTAGGAGGGAGGCCTGCTATGACGTTATGGGCCTTGATGAGCTTTTCTTTTGTGAGGGTCAGATCAAGTTGGAGCATTATAGGCTCACCGTGTCACCCTTTCACCTTGTTATTGCAGCCATCATATCGGGTCTCATCACACTAGATCAACAAGGCCGATATTTTAGTCCTCGATGGGGGCTTGCTTGGGAGCACATGGTCCAGAGACAAGTATGCTTTTCTTGGGGGCTAGTACTATCAGCCTCATTATACAAAGATCTTCATGAGTTTTCATACCTTAATGGTCAAGCTATTGGGGTTGGAGTCACACTCCTTCATATCTAGGCCTGGGAGCACATCACTGTGCTTCTCCCAAGAGTTGTTCCAGTTGATATGGAGCTAGATGATCCAGTTGTTTGGTGATACAGAGGAGGTGTCTCCTTTATACATACAAGACAACACAGGATTCCTCATTGGAGGAGAGTTTTGGATGACATGCGAGCATTCACCTAGTAGCCATACCTTGGATGGCTTGCATGGTATGATGATGTGTAACAACTCTTTTTTGCTCAACAGGATAGATTGATGCAGGGTAGAGAGCACATGATGCTCGAGATGCACCTACCAAACTGAGTGTAGAGATAATTCAGAGAGCCACAGGACAAGTCAAATGATCAATATGTTGCCATATTTGTACATACAATGAGCCATAGCTCCTAGGGCTAATACATACCTGTACACGAGGTAGTGCAAATTTTTATGCAGTTGGTGGCCAAGCCATGGCCATATGATTAGGGGCAGGCAGATGCAGGGATGACACAGGCATACAAAGAGTATTTTAGGCCACCTCTTAGACTTACAATGCTAGGGACACCATCTTCTTGGTGCAGGACCATAGGTATGGGAGCAAGATGGGGCCAAGGGGATAGAGATGTGGATTGAGGAGTGGGAGGACCACTGCCACACTAGCCAGATTAGGATAGGGGGCCACATGATCAACCACACCTAGATTTTTAGGTGGATGAGTAGAGACAGGGTTTCCCTAGATAGGATCCAGACCTAGGATGACATGATTAGGATCACAAGCACTAGGATAGGGTACCGAAACTGCCTAGAGATGGGGGCCATGATTAGCCACCCATGCAACCACCCCCATAGCCAGAACCCAGGAACGGTCAGATACTCTAGATACAAGCTCATATACAGGTACTTACAACTGAGAGGGATTAGTTATGGGTAGAGCGGGACTAGGAGGTCCAATAGAGACAAGCTATAGAGCTACATGCAGTAGCAGAGATGGTTAGACAATAATAGATTGAGAGCATGTCTGCATCCTCCTCCCACATCATGGTACCACTTTGATCATACAAGGAGGCCATCCAAGAGGTTGATTATTATAGGTTGTACTATTATCAGGTCATGCTAAGAGCAACTTGAATCCCATATTTTTCATAGGGGACAAGCCACAAACCTACAAAGGACCACGAAGAGAGAGTCGGTGGTGAGGGCAGTAGCCAATAGGCTTAGCCCTAAGTTTGATAAGAGACAATATTCTCTTGTTCCCCATGGGCTCATTTTTGATAGCTAAGTGGGCCTTTGTACTTTATGCATTTGATACACACTTGATCCAATTCTTTTGTACCATGATAGTATATTTATTTTGATGATATATGAGATGAGATGATATTGATCCGATATGATGTGTCCTATTCTACTTTATGCTTTATGGATGGATCTTATTTCTATATGTTGTGCAATGTGATGCAATGATGTTCTATGTTATGATGCTATGATGATGATACTATATGATGCTTATGTGATGGTCTATGGATGAATTTATTTTTCAGTACCTTTTCTTATGTACTTTTTATGATGTATGCAAAATGTTATGATATGAAAATGCTTAGACTAACAAATCTATATTATGCAATTGATGGATGATAAGATGTATGTAATTTTCTTATGTATGATATGCACTTATGGTGTTATGATGGCAATATGATGTGATGATGTATGATGAATGTATGATGTATGAAATGATGCTTTATGTGTATGTTATGATATGATATTTATGATATGAAAATGGATGCTTTGATGTATGATATATGATGTATATGCGATGATTATGTAATGTTATGGTTCATGAGATGCTTAGAAAAACCAATCTATATTATGCAATGCATGTGGTATGATTGATGCTTTCTATGTAATATGCTCACGCTTTGTGGATGCAGGATGAATGCAATGATGATAATGATTTGCGATTAACTATCATGGTACCATGTTAGCACGAAAAATGAGATAGAAGAAAGCAAGAGATTCCAACAAGACACGAGATGATGATGATGATGATGATGCATATCGAGGAGTTTCAATTTTAAAAGGGCCAACTACCTTATGTTTGATTACACATGGGGTATGATGCATCAAGGTATAAATAACCAAGATGGCATTGCACCTAGTGTGATGTACTTTGACTCGACAAGCAGATTGGAGTATTCCTATTCACACCTAGTATATGAAACCTCATTTAGAATGTAGTTCAGATATTTCAGACATACCAGACCAAAACATAGAAAAGAAAGCCTTCCTATGTGGTCAACAAGAAAAAGATAAAGTAATCAAACAAGCTAATGTTCTTCATATGTCTAACCAAAAGGAAAATGTATTTTTAAGGATAAGAACCAAAATTATTTCCAATAGATAATGTCCATTGTAGGAAGGATACATCCTAAGACATGTTAGTGGATGGTGGAATGTTGTTTCATTTATTCAAAGTGTTCTTTCCAATAAATAATGACCATTGTAGGAAGGATACATCCTAGGACATGATGCTATCAGATGATGATTTGGGTTTGATTTGATGATAGGTTATCGATACAAAGAGTTGACCAACTTGCTTACATATTGACCTAGAATTGAGACTTTGACGTTTAAATTTTACCTTTTGAAATGGTAGACTTGTGTTTTGGTTGTTTTACCAAAGGTTGGGGATGACAATTGATTATTGTGAGTGATGCTTATTGTGAGTGAAAGCGAGATGGTACAGATAGATTTTTTCAAATATTTGGATGTTTTTGAAATGTTTTGAGGCTGCTTTTTGGTATTTTTGAGATTTTATAAATGTTTTGATTTTTTCAAAATTTCCAATGTTTTGGGGTTTTCTAAGATTTTGACTAGGAGACTTAACCTAAAGATCTATCCTAGGGGCCTTGAGGGTTGATCAATAGATTAGCCTTTCCTACATTATACACATAGATACCACGTAGTTCAACTGACATAGACTCGATTATTGATGAGATATGAACAAATGGATTGTTAGTTTATTATGATAGACTCCCAAAGGACTAATCTAAGTGTCTTGGGGATGATCAAGGATCAACATTTCCTACATTCAAAGCTCAGAGATGACATAGTTCGACAAGACAACTCTGTTTTTGACTTTTTGATTGAATTTTTTACTTGTTTTTGGATTTTGATATGTTTTGAATGTTTTTGGATTTTTGAATTTTTCAGGATTTCAAGAACATACACGAATCCAATCCAATGAGAACATCCCCCTAGCATGAACAATGGACTATTCTAATAAAGGTAGGACATATTGACCTTAAGGATGGGCTGAGTAGTACTAGGGGGGATCATGAGGTGAACACAGGACCAAGCTATGATGTGGATGTGGGTGGATAATGGATGGAGATATTAAATGCGATGGATGATGGAAGAGTAATGGATGGATGATGCAGAACAAGTTGTGAAGATCCTGGTGGATGTAAAGTGATTATTTACACAAGGTGCCTGTTTTCCAGGTTTTCACCAAGGTACTTGCCCAAAGTGCCACCAAAGTGGTTTTCACTAGAGGATGATTTTTCTCTTTGCTATTTTTAATCCTTTTTCTAATTTTTTTGGATTTTTTTTTCTTTTTTTCTTTTTTTGTTGTCACCATGATTCCTGCATTACCAAGTTTTCATCAATATGAATATTTTTTTCAGGACATTTTTTGATTTTTTTGGTTCTATACCTTAGAAGATTTAGGCATAATTTTTTTTAAGATGGGAGCTATTCATGGGCTCCTGTAGAGGTTCCCCTTTATGTGTTGATAACTAATATGCCCCTGACTTATAGCTTGTTGTGATGACGAATGGCCCCAACTAGTTCGGTTCAAATTTTCCTTTGTTGTTTGGATTAGGGATGTTCTTCTGGTTCTCCTTTAGTACAAGTTATCCGACTTGGAAGGTCCTGCTCCTGATCTTCTTGTTATAGTTTCATTTGATTTGGTTTTGATATATCTGTAGGTGGTTCAATGCATCCATTGGCCATTCATCTAGCAATTCCAACTCATTTATTCGTGATACCCAGTATTCCTCATCCGTGATGAGATTATGTAGTGATATTCTCAGTGATGGGAGCTCGATCTCGATGGGGAGTATGGCTTCTAATCCATAGACTAGGGAGAAGGGGGTGGCACTTGTTGGTGTATGGATGCTAGTTTGATAGGCCTAGAGGGCAGGATTTAGTTGAAGGTGCCAATCACGACCAGCTTCATTGACTATTTTCTTGAGGATCTTCATAATGGATTTATTGGTGGCTTCTGCTTGGAAATTTCCTTAGGGATAATACGGGGTGGAAAAGTGATGTTGGATCTTGAATTTATAGCATAGGTCACAAAAATCCTGATTTTTGAATGGTGTCCCATTATCTGAGATAATGGCTTGTGGGACACTATAGCGGCATATTAAGTAGTTAAGGATGAACTTTGATATCTACTTTCTGGTTATGTATGTCATTGGTATGGCTTCCACCCACTTTGTGAAGTACTCATTGGTGGTAATGATAAACTTGTGGCCACTGGATAAGGTAGGGGTGATTTTTCCAATGAGATCGAGCCCCTACTATGAAAAGGGCCATGGTGTGACAATAGGATGAATCTCTTGATCTGGTGAATGGATGAGGTACCCATGATGTTGACATTGTAGACACCTTTTTACATATTCATGTGCTTCTCTTTCCATACTAGGCCCATAATACCCCATCCTCAAAAGTTTCTTGGCCAAGGTCATACTGCTTGAGTGTGAACCACATATGTTGTTATGCACCTCAGTTAAGGAAATCAATGCCTCAACATTTAAGCAACGTAATAGGGTTCCTTATATGCTCCTACGGTAAAGGGTTTCTCTTAGGATGACAAACTGAGATGATTTCTTGACAAATATTTTCTTAAGGTTTGAGGTTATGTCAGCTAGGAGGATTCTTATTCTTAGATAAGTGTATATGTCATGGTACCACAGATTGCCAGGACCAATGATTTTGCACACAGATTCCAACTTCGGTACCTTGAATGCAAGCATGAGAAGCTGCTCTACTAGGAATTCATGCTTTGGGACATTGTGAGGGATATCCAATAAGGATCATATTGTTTCCATGACGTCTGTTGCTCTATTATTTTCTCTGGGTATCTGCTTGAATGTGATCTCAATGA
Source organism: Sequoia sempervirens (assembly GCA_007258455.2). NCBI lineage: Eukaryota > Viridiplantae > Streptophyta > Pinopsida > Cupressales > Cupressaceae > Sequoia > Sequoia sempervirens. The sequence continues at coordinate 62,460 of VDFB02097262.1, forward strand.
AGGACTCTTTAATACTTTCCACCAATTTCTTATATGGAGTTAGCTTGTCATATTTAATTTGATATTCATCATTCACTTGATTGATTATTAGATGTGAATCCCCATATACCTTGAGATCCATGATATGCCATTGCACTACTATTCTAAGTCTTATGGTTAGAGCCTCATATTTCATGATATTGTTTGTGCAAGGAAATGCCAACTTGTAGGATCTTGGTATGCAATCTCCCTATAGAGTGATGAAAAAGAAGTTGTATCTCAATCCATGCTATGTGTAGGAACCATAAAAGTAAAAATTCAAGTGGTTTACTATGCTTAAGTTGAATATGGATTCATCAGGGAACTCTGAAATTAGCGGATTCTCTAGGTACATTCATGCTTCTGCCAATTGGTCTGCAATAGCTTTCCCTTTGATGGCCTTACGTTCCACATACTCAATGTTGTATTCTGATAGGATCATGACCCACTTGGTCATCCTTCTTGTGAACATTTCTTTGGAAAGCAAGTACTTTAGTGGGTCAATCTTGGAAATGAGTTTGATTTTGTGTGTTAGCATGTAGTGTCTAAAATTATGTGAGGAAAACACCACTGCTAGACAATATTTTTTGATGAAGGAATAATTTAACTCATGCCCTACCATGGTCTGACTGATATATTAGATGGCCCTCTCTATTCCATTTTCATCATGCTAAGCTAGGAGAGAACTAAGAGCTATTATTGTTGCTAATATGTAGAGGATTAGGGGCTTTCTTAGGATTCGTGGCATAAGAACTAGAGGTGTGAGCAAATAGTCTTTTATTTTTCTAAAGGCCTGATTGCACTTGTCATCCCACTTGTATGCTACCCCCTTGTGGAGTAGGTGAGAATATGAGATTGATTTTTTTGCTAGCTAAGCTATGAACTGATAGATGGACTGAAGCCTTCCTTGTAAACCTCTCAACTGTTTCAATGTCTTAGGTGCCTCCATATCAAGGATTTCCTTTACCTTAGCGGGATATATTTCAATCCCTCTCATGGACATGATGTATCCCAATAGCTTCCCTAATTGTACACCGAATACACACTTCTCTGGGTTAAGTTGGACCTTGTATTCCTCAAGTCTATTGAAGATGGCACTTAATACTACTATGTGGTTCTGCCTTTTTTTGGATTTTTCCAATATTTCGTTAACATAATCTTCTGCAGTCTTATGGATCATGTCATGAAATATTAAGGTCATGGCCCTTTGATATATTTCTCCAACATTCTTTAGGCCAAATGGCATCATGTTCTAGGAATATGTCCCCCATGGACTAGTAAATTTTTTTTTATGTTGACCCTCTTTGGCTATCATGATTTGGTTATACCTAGAGAATCCATCCATTAGTGAAATCATCTCATGTCCCGCAGTCATATCAACAATCATATCAATGTTGGGAAGCGGGAAGTCATCTTTGGGACATGCCTTGTTCAAGTCTCTAAAATTTTTGCATATACAGATGCCCCCATTGGGCTTTGAAATATGAACCATATTTGATACCCAATCTAGATAGTCAATTGGTTGTATGAACCTTGCATCAAGTAACTTCTTCAATTCCATTTTAACCAAAAAGGCTATCTGGGGATGCATTGTTTTGAGTTTTTATCTAACGGGCTTTTCCTCGGGGTAAACTGCTAGATGGTGGACAATAATCTCTGGATCAAGCCCAGGTATGTCAACATAGCTCAATGCAAAGTTTACCTTTCTCTCCCTTAAGAAAGAAGCTAGAGCTCATGTTCTTCTGACATCAATGATTTAGTATAAAATGTGATATGTAGAGTTTCCTCTATTCCCAAGTTGACTGGATTGCACTTCTCGACTAGAATCACTAAATTTTCCTAATGTAGAGCATGGAGAGGAAGATTGAATCCTTCATCCTCGGGCACCTTAGAGAGGTTTTCACTGTTGGATACATCCTTTGTTTTTACTTTTTTAGGGTCAGAGAGTGCCACAGTGTGGTTTTCACTCAAATACTTTGAGATTATTCTCAAGTTTTTTATTTTACGACTAAAGGATTCAATCATCTCCCCATAGTAAGCTTGTGTGTCTAGAATGACATCAAACCCAACCTTGTGATCTTTGCATGGTACCGTGTTTTGCAGTCCCATGAATTCTGAGAGTGCTTCATCATTTTTGAAAGTGTCTAGAATTGGTGGTCCTCATTGGTTGTAATTGATGAGCTAGGGGTAAACTAAGTTGATTTCATGGTTTTGATTGGTTGACTCAAATGATATGGTACTAATCATGAGAAGAGAAGAATTCTCAAAAAGCATAGGTAAATCAGTTATGTAATCTTCCTCATCACTACTACTACAAACATCGATTATGTCAAATGTGAAATTGTCTAAGGGAAAGCCAGTGGATACAGGAAATTGAAGGTCATCTGTCGTTTGCTAAGGATTTTTGACTTTCTTAACCGAGGGATTTTGGCCACATATGGTGATACTCAGAGGGGTACATTTGAGGCAAATATTTTTCATTTGCATCTCAGGAATGATGGGTATTAGAAGCCCGTTGTCATTTTTTCTAAGCTTTTTGTTTCTATCATAGCCCATGGCAAGCATCATTTGTAAGCCTTTACTGCTATCATCCATGGGTAGATCAGTTGTCGATCTATTGTCTTGGTATAAGAGATGGGATGGTTCCTCTTCTATTATCTCTCGGTCGAGATCTCCCCAACTTCTGAAGCTGGAGGAGCCTACTGTGAATGTTTGTGATGAGGAAGCATCATTTGATTGAGGTCATCCTCGTGACTTGGGAGATTGTGGTAACTCTCCTACCACAAAAGAATTTTTTGGAATTGTATAGTGTCCACACCCATTTTCTTGGATAATCACCTTGATTTCAGAGATGGAAAGGATGGTAGGTGTCTCTGTCACAAAAGTGGAGGTGAGAGTAGTTGGATCAATGTATGGAGTTGAAGGCCCTTCATCATTCTTTGGTACTTGGGGGATTTTGTAATATTTTGCTTCTAGGCTCTTGCAGTAAGAGAAGGGTTTGGGATCCCCATGGATAGTGACCTCTTGGCCTTGATATATGAACTTGACACATTGGTGGAAGGTTGATGCCACTGATTGCATCCCATGGATCCACGGGCGTCCCAAGAGAATGTTGTAAGGAAAATCGAGGTCAAGGACTTGATAGGTGGTTTCCATAATTTCTAGCCCTACTTGAATAGGGATTTGGATAGTGCCCTAAGACACTCTTTCTTGATCATCATAAGCCCTGATTGTTATGGATTTTCCTTTTTCAATGGAATCCTCTAAGATTTCAAAATTCTTTATGAGCTTGAGGGAACAAATGCTTAAACCTGCACCTCCATCCACCAAGACTCTCTTGAATTTGTTCTTATGCACTAGGACCTCAAGATGCAGTGCATGATTGTGATATGGTTGGGTAGGAAAGTCTTGATCAGAGAATCTAAGAAGATTTAGGGTATTGATTTTTCCTACCATAGCTTGGAATTTTTTAGCATCAAGATCCATGAAGACGGTGGATGAGGTTAATGCTTCTTCAAGGATAGTTTTGTGGGTTGATGAAATCTTCAGTAACTCCATGATGGAGATCTAAGTTGGGGTTCTTTTCAACTGATCAAGGACATTATAGCCACTAGGAGTGGATCTCAGGTTGGAAGTGGGTGCTCTAGGGGGCTGAGATGACCCTGCGATAGTAATTTTTCCACCTCTTATGGTGACTCCACAATCAACTTGGGCTCCTTTGATGGCAATAACAATGCAATACTCATCTAGGGATGTGATGACATGGTCTTATACATGATTGAAACTTTTGAATGCACCCTTCCCCTTATCATTTTTATATTGTTCCCTTTGTTGTTATGATTTGGCATCAAATTCGTGTAGATTTTGAGATTTTGATTTCCCACTAGTTGTTCTACATTTATGATTTTTTCATTAATGAGGTCTTGAATTAAGTTTTTCAATCTCATACAACTAGCAGTGGTGTGTCCCTTGATCTTGTGGAAATCACAAAAGGTGATTTTCATTGTACCACAATAGTTTCACCAAGGGTTCTTGATAATTGTCATAGGTGGGGATTGTGATGAGTTTTTCCACTACCAGTCACTTCATGATGGATTCAACCGATTTCCTAAAGGATGTGTATTTCTACTTGGGGGATTTTTTATTTCACTGGTGTGGACCCCTTTGATTGTTCACATTGTTGATTGCTTGATTGTTTGGCTATTGAGTCACAATGTTAGCTTGACGATTGTTCTAAATTTTTTTTTGGGGTTGTTGTTGGGGTGTTGGTGTGTTTTGTCAAGGAGCATTGATGACAACTTTGGCGTCGACAACACCATCGTCGGTAATGTTTTTTTTTCACTCATGTACGAGGTTTATCATTATAGCTAGTGGATGGGTGATTGCTTTGTTGTTCAGGATATGTAGGTGCCCCTCCTTGTGAAATAAGGGACTGATCAATGTTAAGTGCCTTGGAGATCAATTGGCCATATGTGGTGATACCTTGCACCTTGAAATGGAATGCCTAGGTTCCTTCCAGATTGGAGATGATGGTGCAAAATTGTTGTTCTTTTGGCATGACCCATTTTCTCCTATTGGCCTTAGATCACAATCATTGTAGGAAGGAAGAAAATGATTTGTTTTTACCTTGTTTAAGAGTTGATAGTTCCTCTAGACTAACATCCATACCAATATTGAATGCGTAATTTTTTATGAATGTGTCTACTATCTCTTGGAAATTTTTGATGCCAAGAGGAAGGTGAGAGAACCACTCCATGGTGTGGCTAGCCAAAATTCTAGGAAATAGCCACAACAGATATGTATTGTCATATGCAACTTCCATGCAATGAACTTGGAATTCCCTGATGTGATCTTCAAGGTTTCCTGTTCCTCGGTATTTATCAAATTTGGGGATTTCAAATCCCTTTGGGAATGGTTTCATTACAAGAATCCTATCAAATGGATAGGGACACAAGTTGTTGGGTGTTTTTGTGGTTTTTCCTGATTGAATATTAAGCACTTGTTGCGAGAGTAACTTGATTTGCATTGTTACTTCATTTTGCAGATCACGGGGTGGGATGAAGGTGTTCTATGGTGGTTCACTTGTTGAAGGGATGGGTGGATTGGTTGGTGTGTTTGTTGATGGTCCTTTGACATTTTGCACTTGTTTTTGTATCAAAAACACTTGTTGTTGGTCTTGTTGTTGTTGCACTAATGGTGCTTGTTGCTGAGCTTGCTTCTATTGTTGCACCAACAATGCTTGTTGTTGGGCTGCTAGTTGGGTTGCTTCTTGCTGCTCTTGGTATTGCTTCAACACTTTTTGGTATTCTTGTTGTTGGGATGATTTTTTTGTGTGAGGTATTTTCCTTGTGCTTGCGCTTGTGCTTGTGCCTACGCTTGTTGTTCTTGGTATTGGGCTTGATCTTGTGCAATCTGTGTAGCTTATGCGACTTGTGCAACCTGTGCGACTTGAGTAGCTTGAGTGGCTTGCTATTGTTGTAATAATGCTTGGGCTTGAGCATCCTTTTGTGCTTGTTGTAATTTTTGTGTGGCATGAGTTGCTTGAGTGTTTTGCGTTGCTTGAGCAACTTGTGCTGCTTGTTGTGCTTGTTGTGCAACTAATTGTGTTTGCACTTGTTGAGAGACTAGTTGTGCAACTTGTCAATTTTGGGTTTGATAGAGTGCCTTTTGATAGGAAACTTGTAATGCAATGCTATATTGGTTTGACATATTTTTGTTTGGTGGTGGAGGTGGTGGTAGTGGCAATGAATTTGGTATGGTTTTTGTTGTTGTGATGAGAGGCACCATCGTATTGATGATTGGGATTGTAGTAGTGGATGGTACAATTGATATGCTTGGTCCTTTAGAGACCATGGCTAATGATGTGGTGGTTGCTTGTGTTTTTGGGATGGTTACCATATGTTGTGATATTGATGGAAATATGGGAGGATTTGGTATGATGCTTTGACTGATGATCGGGGGATTCTTTTGAATGAGTGGTGGCAATGGTGGTAACCCCAAGTTGACAGTTGATGTTGATGTTGGTGGTAAGGGTGGAAGTGGTGGAAAAGTGAGTGGCATACTTCCTTGGGGAAATGATGAAGATGAAGGGTCAAAGATGCCCCCTGGTCCAAATAATTCTCCTTATCCTTGTGAGGTCATAGGGAGAGAGGTTTGTGTATTTAATGGGTATGCTGATGTTGCGCGAAAGGATGATGATGGGTCATTTGGATCATGAAAGGTGAGGGGGACATATGAATTTGATGGATTTTCAGTTATGGATTTCCCCAAGATCGTGTTTGCATCCAAATCTTGATTACTCATTAGGGGGTAAGTTTTTAGTGCATTGAGAAATGTGCTCCCTTTGTTAACAATAGGTTGAGTTGGAGCAATAGATGATGTAATTTGGGGGATGGGTTGGGTGATGCTTTAGAATGGAGGTGTGGATGAGATTGGGGGCATGGATGAAATTGGAGGCATAACCCCAAGAGGTTGTTCCAGAATGGTGCTCACATCGTAATCAGAAGGGAGTTTAGCCCCTTTTTTTTCTAATTCAATCATGTATTGTGAGGGATGGAGCTTCATCATGATTTTGAAAATTCTATGATTCTCGAGATTTTGGACCATTTCAGTGATCTCGTCTTGTGTCATCCTGAAGACATTATCCTCTATTTGACTTTCCTCTTGTGGATTTTGTGATGATTATGGAAAATTAGTTAGGGGATTGCTTGATCGAATAGGATTCATTTTAGAACTAGTTTGGCTTAGGTCACTTGAAGTTGATGTTTCTTTGTTGGTCTCCATGTTCTTGTGTTGTGATCTTGTTTGAACCATAAAATGAGGCTCAAAAGAGAAGATATAGGATGATTGAGGATCAAATATGTGATGGTTAAATTCATGAAAGGTGGATGATTTGGATGATTAAACTCTTAGAAGATCTTAAGGGGGGATGCTAGAATTTTGGGATTTTTTGGATTTTAATTTTGGATTCTTGGATTCTTGGATTTTTGGATTTTATTTTTACCTTGACTTGGTTTCAGATTGTTTTTATTTTGGATAATGAAAAAATAGATCCCAATATGTTGGATATTATCTATGGGATGGTCTTGCTCACAAGATGATAATTTGACTAAGTGTAGGGAGAAGGATGCATCTACCCACACCTAACCACACAAGGATGATTTGATGATAATTTAACTAACCATATGGAGAATGATGCATCTACACATACCTAGCCAAATAAAATGTTTTGATGTTTTGATTCAAGGATTTTTTGATTCATGGATTTGCCAAAAAGTCTAGCATGAAGGATGATTTCAAGATTTTCAAGAGTTGTTGGTGAGATGACTTTGGTTTGATGTTTGAAAGATGGATGAAGTTTGAATTTGATCATAGGTGTATCTAAAAAATAATCTTGCTTACAAGACCTCAATTTTGAAGAGCATGCTTTACTCTAAACAAGGTTTTCAAATTCCTGAAAAAGATTTGGATTTTGACAATAATAGAACGAGTATAAATTGGGATTGTTTCTTGATGCTCTTCTGTAAAAGTTGAAAAACAATCTTTCTTTGAATTCATAGAGAATTAGGAGACACTTTTGATGATCTTTTGGACTAAGAGCTTTTGACTTTGGGTTTTGGATTTTTATCTTGCATGAAACCATTTGAGACACATGTGTGGGGTTCAATTGTTCTTAGCTTTGCTTAGTGACTTATTTTTACCACAAACAGTTCTTTGATTAGGTCTTTGAGATAGATGTCTAATGTCTTAACTTCTTCTCATCCCATAAAGTATATTATGTGGAACTTCAATGAAATCAAGGAAAAAGTTACCTATTGCTGACTTTAGTGAGAAAATTGAGATATAAACCCAAATGTTTAGAAACCTCTAGAGATAGAATCCCTAGGGAAAGCAATAATACTTGAATTTTGTCAAAGATATTTGCTTCCTAAAGGGTTTTGAATTTGATGAAAATGTTGAATGTTTTTTTTCCCAATGTTTACGATCAAGAAAAGTGTTTTGTTTCCAAGAACATGTACAACCCTATGGCTATGAAAGACTGTATTTGATGAATCCCCACTTGGACAAGTCCAACTATGCCTACTTTTAGTGAATGGTTGATGCTTGACCACACAAGCTCCCCCTTATAATGCACTCGCTTCTCAGGCCAGCCAAGAATCAGTACCCATGTATCTCCCATGGCATAATTTCCATTTCTGCTAAAAGCCATAAAAGTGGGGCAGATTTAGAATGACTGTTCTTGCACCAATAAATAGATAAAGGATTTTGGCCTTTTCTAAACAAGGGTTTTAATGTGGGCATTCTTTTTGTGGGGGACCATTCATGTAGCGAGAGAGTATTGATGCCCTTCTCATTGGAATAATCCTTATGATGCTTTCCTTTCACCAAGTACCCACACTTATATACCAATTGAAAGTCACTTGGTTTTAGCGTGTTTCCAATTGGGTAATTCCCTTGGGTGATTAATTTTTCCCACAAGGCAGGCCTCTAAGATGACACAAAAGAAAGCAAACATATCCATAGTTCGATCGATATTTATTTAGAAACAAAGAGAGAACACACACGATATGTTACACTCACACTCGCAATATTTGTTCAATTTTAAAACCCAAAATGAAATGTGGAGGAAATCACTTTACCCAACTTAAGACCACCAAAAATCCTTTTGATTCTCAAGATCATTGTGAAGTGCAAGAGAAGTTCCTACATCTTTTTGATGGTATTATTTTGGGTAAATTATTACAAGACAAAGAAGCACATGTTCATTTTATCCTTTCAAAGCAAGAGTGACTTCTTTTTAAGCACCAAAGGAAGTGTGAAATTTTGATTTTTCAATTGTTAACATTTAAACAAAATCTAGTGGATTTTCCTAAAGTTCTTTTAAAACCCTTTGTAGTAAAAAAAAGAAAAACTTTTGTAGTGTTATTTTTTAGAGCCCAAAAGAAATTTAGTGTATCCTAAGAGCATAAAAGATAACAAATCCTTAAGAGAGATTATGATTTCTCCCAAACATGTTTTTTTAAACACTAAAGTGTTTAAAAAAACTTGATGTAATGAGAGAATGATGTCATAATGCCACTTTCAACCTCTTTTTTCTTCTTCACCTTGATTACACCAGCTTGAACTTTTTACTTCACTCCAGTGACATAGTTTGCACAAGAGAAACACTTTGAGGAATTCAACAACGTTGTATAGCTCTGCTAAGTCTGCAAGCGGTGCCCTGCAATAGAACATAGAGAATGACTACAATAGAGTTTTTCTTAGTGGCACTGTTTCGAGTTTGAGAATTTTAGCGACCAGAAATTGACCCAACAACGAAGTTAAGAAATTTGAATTCTAGGCGGGAAAGACTGAGCGGTGTGGTTTGTAGTTTGAAGCATCATTGTATGGCACTGCTAGAATGGTAGTGACACTATATGGTGCTGCTAGACTGATAGCAATGCAATTCCCTGTAGACACACAAAAATAGAGAAAAGCACAAAATTTTGTTAAAAAACATGATTAGAACTTGAGATTGGCCCTCCTTCTAGCACTAAATATAGAACCCCAATCCTAGACCTACACAAACACAAGGAATAAACACAATATTAGATCAAATGAAAGTTAGTATCAAGATTCCCCATGAAATCCATTTAAATTGCAAAGAACAAGAAATGAGATGAAGAACATAAGCAAACATAAACAAAAGCTATCAAATCTTATTCAATGTAGTGTAAAATTTTGATCCCATGGGGGAATTGGTGTCAATTTGATGTGAAAATTGGCCCTTTCCCAACTCCTATGATGCAATGTTGATGAGTGATCCACTTTGGTGAAGATTCAATTGAGCTCCATGATGAAATTTTTTCATAACCTAGCTACAAACTTGATAAAAATGATGAAAATGAATATGCTTGAGTATGAAATTGAGTATAGTAGACTTGCTCAAATTGTGGATGATCAAAACAAAGGATGAGCCTTATATTTATAGAAAGACAAGATGGAGGAATGATCAAAATGAATCAATGTGGGATCATTCAACATCCAATGGGAAAGTGCCACTTGTCAAGATGTGAATGGAGGAAGCTTGAGCACATTTTGATGAATGTGCACAATAAATGGAATTAGGTGGAATTTGAAAATAGTGAAATGACATGCAAGAGGGAAAAATAATGAATGAAATTCCACTTGGCTCAATGCAAAAGGACATGTAAGAGGGAATGAATGTCTTGTTGGAAGGAAAAATCCACTTGGAGGGATTTTAAATTTGGAGGAATATTCCCCTAAAGATGCCAAGTTGAAAGAAAATAGGGATTTAATAAATTCATTAAATGTATTTTCATGTGCAAGTGGAAAAATATAGAGAAATTTGGAGATTAGGATTAAATTTATCAAGGTTTAATTTGTTGGAAATATGTGCCTCAGTCCCATAGGCTGAAACCTCTGAAAGGGCCAAGTCGGTGTGACATCTTTTGTGTCTGGCCGAGTAGCAGCTTGAATCATGTTGAACAGTTCAGGTCACTATGACCTTTCTTCTATCTCATCGAATGATCCTATTGCTATGACATGTTGTGTTCGGTGTGATCTCTTACCGCGTGGAGATCTCTGGCGGATAGGCCATTCATATCAGGCGTCGGGGAGACTCATAGTGACCGGGGGCTTCGGGGTGACTTGAACACTCTAGAAGAAGTCTCAGCGATGAAGAAAGGTCTTTCCAATGGGGAAAATCTTGGAGTCTTTGCGGTGACACTATGACTTTGGTATGAAGTCTCAACGACCGATGGAGAGTCTCGTCGATGATGAGGGGTCTTCAGTATAACTCTTGGTGAACGGTGGTCTTGGGGTAACTTGGAGATTTCGGTAAGAACTCTCAACGAGAGTGGTAAGTCTTTCTGACCATTCGGTGCTTGATATAACATAAAGATCTCAATGAAACCTCTTGGCGATAGTTGAATGTCTTAGCGATAGATGGTGCCGATGGAAATTCTAATGTTTTGGTATGACTTAGGACCTCAGTATGAAGTCCTGGCAAAAGCGATGAGTCTTGCCAACTGGTGGATGCACTCGGATTAACTTGAAGGCTCGGTGTAAGGTCCCGGTGAGAGCGATATGTCCTACCGACATAATGACTCTTCGGTGTGACTTAGGATATCAATGTGGTCTCACCGAAGAGTGATAGTCTTTCCAAAAGGAAAAATGAGGTCAATACAAGTTGTAAGCTCGGTGGAACCTCTTGCTGATGGAATTGACTCTTGGCGACATCGATGTTTGAGTCTTGTGGCATCGAGGAGACACAATTAGTGTCTCACTGATATGCTAATACAATGTGAACTCCTTTGACCGAGTGATGACCATTTATGTGGCTTATGTTGGACCAATCAGAGGAGCCTAATGGGAACCGCTAGCAGTTGGACAGTTGTGGCCATTACTGAGAGGAAGGTCAAAAGATAGGGGTGACATGGTTATACTCTGTGATTGTAGATTGTGTATGGTTGGATGAATCGACGGATTGTCGTGTGATTGTATGAAAGTAATTTCTATTATGTAAAGATTGTAACTTGAAGGTTCCTGTACAAGTTTGATCATTGTGAAAGTTGCTATAATCTGACATCAGAAAGATAAGTCAGAACTCTGTATGTAATTTTTGTTATTGTAATACAAAGTGACTTCTCTTGGTGTGGTGGGTTTTTCTCCCATAAGGGTTTTCCCACGTAAATCTGGTGTTCATATGTGTTTTTCAAATGCTCTATTTCTATTATCTCTTTCAAGTGCATCTTAATTGAACTATAATTGAAAAATTAAAAAGGTATCTCTGTATTCTTCCCTAAGGTTTTGACGTTAGGAGAGTTGCTTCCACATCTAGCTTTCCTTACAAGTGGTATCAGAGTCTGGCTAGTTGTGTTATCCTTGTGGGTACGTTGGGTTTTTTGTGTCAATTTCTATTCAGTGGGAGTCTTGTAGAAGTTTGTCAATTTCTAATTACAGATTGAGATGGCTAGCACATCAGGAAAGGTTGAAATGGAGAAGTTCAATGGCAGCAATTTTGAGTTGTGCAAACTCAAAATGGAGGATCTCTTAGTGGATCGTGATCTATGGCGTGTTGTCTAGAACTAAACCTACAGGCATGAAGAAAGAAGATTGGGACCTTGAAGATAGAAAGTCTAAGGGGCCGATAAGGCTCTATTTGGTAGACTCTATTCTTTTGAATGTGCATGAAGAGAAGATTGCATATTTCTTGTGGAAGACATTGGCATCTATTTATCAGGGGAAGTCTTTGGTGAATAAACTGTTCTTGAGGAAGAAGTTGTACACTTTGAGAATGCAGGAAGGAGGGTCTGTTTTTGATCATTTGAATGCATTCAACATGCTGATTGCACAGTTAGCATCTGTTGGTGTGAAGATTGATGAAGAGGATTGCTGTATGTTGATATTGTGTTCTTTTCCAGATTCATGGGATCACCTAGTGATGGCTATTGGGAGTACAACATCTAGCTTCAAGATGGAAGATGTTGTTGCTTATTTGTTATTAGAAGAAATGAGAAGGAAATCTTCTGAGATGGCGAAGGAGGCTCTTGCTATTAGAGGAAGATCGAAAGAGAAAGGCAAGAAGAAGGACAAGAAGTCCAGATCAAAATCAAAAGAGAGATCAAAGTCTCCTAGTAAGAAGTCCAAGGTGAAGTGTTGGAACTATGGGCAACTTGGTCATGTTCAAAAGGATTGTAAAGAGAAGAAGAAGAAGAAGTATTCTTCTGACAATGATTCTTCTCATAGTGATGCAGATGCCTTCATTGTAGCCTTGGCTATGCGGAGATCAGATCTGATTGATTCTGGAGCATCTTTCCACATGACATATCATAGAGACTGGTTTACGAAGTATGAAGAATACGATGGTGGAAAGGTGTACTTGGAAAGTGATTAAACTTTGGAAATTGTTGGCCGTGGAAGAGTCAGAATTCAATTCCCTAATGGAAGAGTGAAGGGAATTAATGATGTAATGCATATACCAGGTCTGGCCTGAAACTTACTTTTTGTTAGTAAGCTGAATGATATTAGAGTGCAAGTCGCGTTCTCTGGAAATGACTGCAAGATGACTAGAGGCTCAATGGTGCTAGCAAGGGGTGCTCGTATTGGTACCTTGTACAAGTTGGATGCACATGTTGTTCAATGTAACAGTGTCTATGTAAAGTCACAGAAAGATACTCATGGAGGAAAAGAGGGAAATGTTCCTAATTGTGTAAACTCTATGGAATTTAAACTTCCAGTAGAAAAGACTATGCTCTAGCATCATAGGCTAGACCACATTGGAGAGAAAAGTTTAAAAACCTTGAAGAATAAAACCTGGTTGAGGGGCTCGAAGATTGTAACCTTGAATTTGAATTCTGTGAGCATTGTATCTATGGAAAACAACATCGTGTTTCTTTTTATTCTAGTCCTTATAAATCTTCTGGTTTGCTAGATTATATTCATTCTGATGTATTTGGTCCATTGATTGTTCCTTCTTTGTATAATTCAAGGTACTATGTATTGTTCAATGATGATTATTCAAGAAGAACATTTGTTTATTTTTTGAAAAGTAAATCAGAAGTGTTCAGTCAATTTAAGGAATTTAAGAACCTTGTAGAAAATCAGACTGGAAGAAAAATTAAATGTTTAAGGACTGATAATGGCGGTGAATTTTGTTCTGATGATTTCAAGAGGTATTGTAAAGACCATGGGATTAAAAGACATAAGACTACATGTTATACTCTACAACAAAATGGAGTTGCAGAAAGGTTCAATAGGACAGTGATGGAGAGAGCACAAAGTATGCTGAGTAGTGTTGGCTTGGAGGAGAAGTTTTGGGCTGAGGTTGTTGTTATTGCATGTTACTTGATTAATCGTTCTCCAAATTCTACTCTTGTTGAGAAAACACCTTTGGAAGTGTGGTCTGGTAAGAAGCCCTCTTTAAGACATATTTGTGTTTTTGGCTGTGAGGCATATGTGCATGTGTCGTATGTGAAAAGATCTAAATTGGAGAACAAGGTTGTAAAATGTATTTTTATTGGCTATAATGTTGGCATAAAAGGATACAAGCTTTGGAATCCTGATACGGAGAAGGTTGTATACAACAAAAGTGTAATCTTTCATGAGCTAAAACCTTCTACCTTGGATCTGCAGATAGGACAAAGTCTAAAATAAAAAGGATGTAGTTGAAATTCCTCCTACACAGAGAAAGAGGAATTGAAAATTCAAAATATACACTGGGAGAGCTCAAGTAGTTCTGAAAGTTCTCGAAGAAGAAGAAGAACCTTAGCCTCAAGTAAGTGAGGAGGTCCACCCGTGAAAGAAAACAACCTGATAGGTATGGGTTCTCTTTGATAGATTCTACTTGTTCCTATGCTTTAATTTCTAGCACTGATGAGCCTAGGACTGTAAAGAGGAATTTAAAATGTCTGATTAAACTCTTGGTTGGAAGCCATGAACAAAGAAATGGCATCATTAGAAAAGAATGAAACTTGGAGTTTGGTGCCCTTGCCTAAAGGCAGAAAAGTTGTTGGCTACAAATGGGTATTTAAAAAGAATATTGGTCTAGATGGTAGTGTGGAAAAATATAAGGTGAGGTTGGTTGCGAAGGGTTATTCCCAAGTAGAGGAATTGATTATGGGAAAAATTTTCTCCTATAGCTAAGCTGACATCTATCATATTTCTTTTGTCACTTATGACTGATATGACTTAGAGTTCAAATAGATGGATGTGAACATCATTTCTTCATGGTGATCTTGAAGAAGAAATCTATATGTCCTAGCCTGAGCACTTTGTTGAAAAGGTAAAGAGAAACTGGTTTGCAAGTTAAAGAAGTCTTTGTATGGGTTAAAGTAGTCACCTAGAATGTGGTACCAAAATTTGATACTTTTGTATTGTCTTTGGGATTTGTGAGATCAAAATCTGATCATTGTGTCTATTACAAAGTTGAAAGTGATCAAATTCTTATTATTTCTCTCTATGTTGATGATATGTTGTTCATAGGCAATAGTAAGTTGATGATTTCTGATCTTAAGTCTCAGTTGTCTGCTAAGTTCAAAATGAAAGATCTTGGTGTAGCAAGGTATATTCGGGATGGAGATAACTAGGGATAGGAATAGTAGAAACTTTGGCTCAATTAGAGTAAGTATATCAAGACTGTTCTAGAGAGATTTTGCATGAATGATTGCAAGCATCTAGTTGTTCTAGTCTTGCAGGGGAACAAAGCTATTTGTTGAAACCGTCCAAACTATCCCTGAGATGGAGGACATGACCGGTGTACCCTATGCTAGTCTAATGCAGTACAAGGCTAGACATTGACCAAGCACAATGGGAGTTCTTTAGGTTTATGGCTAATCCTAGAAGGACACGGTGGATGTTGTGAAAGAGTTTCAGATTTGAAGGGCACTTCAGATTTTCTTTGTGTTACCATGGGAACTTGGTTGAATCATAGAGGACTCTCAGTATTGAGGCTATGTGGATTCTGATTGGGCAGGGGACATTGACCGGGAGGTCCACCGGTGGATACATTTTCATGAATGGTGATGCATTGAGTTGGATAGTAAACGGGCTATAGTCACTTTTTCCCACTCTAGGAGGCTGAATACATGGCAGCTACACATGCTTGTAAAGAAGCAATCTGGTTAAAACATTTGTGTTCTAACATTGGTTTTGATGTAGGGAAAATAACTATTTTTTGTGACAGTCAAAGTGCAATTTTTCTGGCAAAGAATCCTACTTTCCATGCCAAGACAAAACATGTAGATGTATAGTACCACTTTGTACAAGATATGGTGGAGGATGGAAAGTTCAGTTTGGAAAAGGTTGATACTCTGGAGAATGTTGCAGATGCATTGATGAAGATAGTGAGCATAGAAAAGTTTAGGTGGTGTGCTAGTTCAATGGGCCTTAGTACCCATGATTTTCAATAAGTTTTGTTGTGCTCTGGAGGTGCCTGTGTGATCTTCGTCAAGTGGGAGATTGCTGGAAATATGTGCCTCAATCCCACAGGCTGAAACCTCTAAAAGGGCCAAGTCAGTGTGACATCTTTTGTGTCTAGTCGACTAGTAGCTTGAATCATTTTGAACAGTTCAGGTCGCTATGACCTTGCTTCTGTCTCAACGAATGATCCTATCGCTATGACATGTTGTGTTTGGTGTGACCTCTTACCGCGTGGAGATCTCTAGCTGATAGGCCTTTCATATCGGGCGTCAGGGAGACTCATAGTGACCAAGGGCTTCAGGGTGACTTGAACACTCAGGATGAAGTCTCAGCGATGAAGAAAGGTCTCACCGATGGGGAAAATCTTGGAGTCTTCGCGATGACACTATGACTTCGGTATGAAGTCTTAGCGATCGATGGAGAGTCTCATCGATGATGAGGGGTCTTTGGTATAACTCTGTGTGAACAGTGGTATCGGGGTAACTTGGAGATTTCGGTAAGAACTCTTAGCGAGAGTGGTAAGTCTTGTCAATCGCTCGGTTCTTGATATAACATAAAGATCTTGATGAAACCTCTTGGTGACAGTTGAATGTCTTAGCGATACATGGGTGCCGATGGAAATGCTAATGTTTTGGTATGACTTAAGACCTCGGTATGAAGTCCTGGTGAAAGCGATGAGTCTCGCCGACTGGTGGATGCACTCAGATTAACTTGAAGGCTCGACGTGAGGTCCTGGCAAGAGCGGTATGTCCTGCTGACATAATGACTCTTTGGTGTGACTTAGGATATTGATATGTGGTCTCACTGAAGAGCGATAGTCTTGCCAAAAGGAAAATTGAGGTTGATACAAGTTTTAAGATTGGTGGAACCTCTTGCCAATGGAAAGGACTCTTGGTGATATCGATGTTTGAGTCTTGTGGCATCGGGGAGACACAATTAGTGTCTCACCGATATTTTGATACAATGTGAACTCCTTTGATCGAGCGATGACCATTTACGTGGCTTATGTTGGACCAATCAGAGGAGCCAAATGGGAACCACTAGTAGTTGGACTATTGCAGCCATTACTGAGAGGAAGTTTGACAGATAGGGGCGACATGGTTATACTCTGTGATTGTAGATTGTGTATGGTTGGATGAATCGACAGATTTCTGTGTGATTGTATCAGAGTGATTTCTATTTTGTAAAGATTGTAACTTGAAGGTTCCTGTACAAGTTTGATCATTGTGAAAGGTATTGTAATTTGACATTAGAAAGATAAGTTAGAACTCTATATGTAATTTTTGTTACTGTAATACAAAGTGACTTCTCTTGGTGTGGTGGGTTTTTCTCCTGTAAGGGTTTTCCCATGTAAATCTGGTGCTCATATGTGTTTTTCAAATACTTTGTTTATATTATCTCTTTCAAGTGCATCTTAATTGAACTATAATTGAAAAATTAAAAAGGTATCTTTGCATTCTTCCCTGAGGTTTTGACATTAGGAGAGTTGCTTCCACATATAGCTTTCCTTACATAATTAATTTAATGAGGGATTAGATGATGTGACCATTTGATTTAGATTTACGGGTTGATTTAAATCCAAAGATGAGAATGCGATTTATATTTAATTAAATAAAGGATTTGATTTATTTAATTAAAGGGGATGATGTTAGATTAAATCAAATAAAGATTTAATTTATTTAATTTAATGGAATGGCTTTAGAGATTTAATCAAATAAAATGAGTTATTTAATTAAATAGAGACATAGGGATAATTAGATTAGATTGATTGATTTAATTAAAAAGAGAGAATGACTTAATCAAATAAAATTATTATTTATTTAATTAAGGGACAAAGAGTGATGATAAGCTAAGAAGGTGATTCAAGATGAAATGGTGTTAGTGAATTGAGATTAAGTGTGTCAATACATTTTCCATGTCTACAGTAGCATATCAGATTTCTTTGTTTGAGCCATTCATTCCAGCGGTTTCCCTTTGATATGTATTGATTAGCAACATGCCCAAGTCTTCCATAGGTGTAGCATTTAATGTTCCTTATATTGATAGACATACTTCTACATTCTAATGACTTATGACCAAACTTTTTGCAATTAAAACATTGACTAGAAAATGATGGACTACTAGAATTTATCTTCTACACTGAGAAGCCATATTTCCAAATTTATTACAAAAAATTAGTAACCATTAAAATTTTGAGCATTGGGTTGCGTTACCAGATATCTTCTACCCTTTTTTTCTGATTTTTCTTTTTAGAGTCCTTTTGTTTAGATCTGGAGCTCTCATCTTTCACATAGCCAAGCCCTCACTTATCATTTGCATCCTTTTGTCCTTTATTCATCTCATCAAGCTTAGTAGAACTAATCTTGAACTTCTCCTTAAACTCATTTATAGTAGCAAGCTCATCTCTGAGAATAAATATCTGTCTCTCAAGCTCTTGTTCATTGTTTCTAGATTGTTGCAATTCAATCTCTAGCTAAATGAATCCACTATTAACTCTGCTACATTCTTTAGATTTTTGTTTGAAGGACTGACCTATAATATCTTCATTCTTCTTTCTTTCTTCAATCTCTTTAGTTAACTTCATTTCCACAGATTCCATCTCAAGCTTTAGAGTATCATTATTTCTAACAAGTTTTTCACATTCTTTAGTTATCTCTTTTAGAGTTTGATTAAAGTGAACATCTTCCATGTTTTTGTTTTCTTTCTGTTTCAGTTGATCACATAGTTCCTTCCTCTTTTCTCTTCACTCATTTATTTTATCCTTCAGTGATTGAATGAATTTCTCAACATCCACAAGATTTTCTCTTAGTTCCATGACTTCTGCTTTAGACTGATCAAGATCATCAAGTGCCACCATAAGCTATTGTTGAAGACCACTAGAGTCCATTGTAATCCAAGAACCACCTCAAGTTGTTAAAATTATAAAGAGGAACCTGCTCTGATATCAATTTTTGGACTCAGGGAACACTAAGAGGGGGGTGAATCATTGTTCAAAAATTTTTAGTTTCAATTCAGGTCTTAAATTATTTTCAACAAATAAAAAAATTAAAGATGCAAGCACATAAACAAGATGATCAAGACACCATAACACTAATATTTTTATGTGGGAACCTTGTTAGGGGAAAAACCACAGTGGAGATTAATTCACAATATATACTTTGTTAAAAGTATGAACAAAAGGGAATGCATTTGCATTCAAGCACACTACCTAGAGCTCACTGCTCAAAATAAGAAAGGCTCATTGCCTTAATAAATGTTTGTGATTACAAAAAAATGAACTAAGAAGATAGCATCTAAAAATGTTTGGATTTAGTTCTGGTGAAGCACATAAAACAAATTATGGACCTTCTATCCAATTCACACTTTTACTCTGCTATACTACAATAACCCTTCTACTGCACAAGAAAAACTTCACTCAACAGATCTTCTAATGTAGGCTCATACAACTACTCTAAATTTTTTTGCACACACACCTTCTTACAACATCATGTACACCCCAAAAATGAATTACTGATCTCATATATATATCCGCTAGCAAATGTTTTAATCACTTAAGTCAGCTTCAACAAAACATGAAATATTCTCCAACAGTCAACTCAAATCACCAATTAAAATTAATGTGCACCCACACAAGTCAAATAGACTACAGTTGGGACCCAAATCAAAATTCTCAACATAAGAAATATTAAAACAACTACTCCTTATACATCCGCGACACACTATATACACCAGGTCATCCATAATGAGAAAATAAATAATAAATAATTCTACCGGCTCTC
This sequence comes from Sequoia sempervirens, assembly GCA_007258455.2. Classification (NCBI taxonomy): domain Eukaryota; kingdom Viridiplantae; phylum Streptophyta; class Pinopsida; order Cupressales; family Cupressaceae; genus Sequoia; species Sequoia sempervirens. Next base: position 82,178 of record VDFB02097262.1, read on the forward strand.
GAAGCACGTACACAAATTAATGCAACATTATAAAACTTACTAAAAAGGTAACATACATTCTTAACAAGCTTCCCTAGGGATCCACAACATAAAATAATGATCCGGTGGAGTATATAGAGTATATAGACTAACTAACCAACCAGATACCTTGTTCTTCATGTTTTCTACATATAGTATTATATTTTCTACTTTGCTTGCTGGTATGAGCTACTTCTAAACTGCGGACAACACTAATGACTCTAGTTTCCATCAATGACAACACTAGAAGCCATAAACAATCTCCCAAAGCCATATGCTAACAATTTAATTAAATAAGAACATTTAGGGATTTAAATTAAATAGTTTGATTTATTTAATTTAATGAGATAAAATGTTAGCATGGAAAGGGGTGAATTAACCTAATTAAGTTAATTAGGTTAATAGATGCAAATGATGAAATTAATTAAATAGTTAGGCTAATTTAATCAATTAAGCAAAAGAGGAATTATAGGAGGAAATGATGTTAGTTAGCCAATGTGATCCATCGAGACATTTTTAAGTGTCTACAAGTCCTAATCTATCTTTATTCCTCTGGATTAATTAAATAACATCAATTATTTAATTATGTTTCTAACTCACTTTATTCCCCTAAATCAACTAAATTATTAAAACATAATAGTTTAATTAAATAAATTTCCCCTAAACATGAATAATTGAATAAATTATTAAAACATCATCAAAAAGTTCAAATCAAACAAATACAACTTTCTTTGCAAAATTCAAACATGATATGCATGTTCAACTTAAAAAGATTAGTTAATTAATTATCCACACCCACTTTTATAATTGAGCAAATTATAATCCCCCAATTGCTTCATCTGATTGGCTAACTGATATATTTATTCATGATTGATTCATCTATTCTTCAATCCCACTGAAGGATCAACATGATTTCCACAATACCATAGATTATTCAATCTATTTCCTCAATCCCACTAAACACTCAAAATGATTTCTTCAATCACATCGATTATGTAATCAAAGTACATTGATTATTCCCATCTAAATCCTCTCAACAATTTTGAACCATTGATCAAGATATTCTACTACGTGGTCTTGAGCATTCATTTCAAAACATAAATTCTATATAACAACCTCATTTCTTCTCAAAAATGATTGGAGAATCAACATATTTTACACAACGAAGTAATGATGAAACCATAAATAATTTCTTGAGAACTTTAACACATATCTTTGATCAACAACATCACACTTTGAAACTTTTGCAACGCAAAAATGAAGGCTTCACATTGATACAACAAAAAATACATCTTTGTGAATACACTTTGACATGGGATGGTAACACTACTTTTTGTGAATTCATTCTATGTTTTTCTCTTTTTATTGCATCATTTGAATTTGTTCTTTGTAGTTTCATTTCATGAGTAATGGGCATGAATCATATTTGTGTTTGAATTAGATTAGTTTCCATTCATTCATTTTGATCTTATTGCATCCCTCAATTTCCCCCTTACACATTCTAGCATGCTAGGTGTGACATGGTCCTTAGCACTACCTATTTCATGAGTTAATTTTGAAGTTGCGGGTTTTGTAAACACAATTGAAAAAAAATCATGCAAAAGCTACAAAAAATTCACGTGGTGGATTTCTTGTTCTTGCCACAGTCAAAATTTTTTTGGCCCCTTCTTCCTTTTTTGTTTGCTTTTGATTCATTAATAGGCCCACTTCTAAAAATATAAATTGCTTTTGCACATAACAGGGCCACACTTGACTTTTTGAAGAACTTTTGCTTCCAAAAAAAGGTCTATGAGTGCACTAAAGGAGGCTGCTTTTGCTTAAAAATTTCACCTTGTTTTGAATTTTTTAATCTAAAATCTTAAAAAGTTATTTTTTGATTTGTAATGCTAATAGTTGCTTGATTTGAATGTTTGATAGGTGCTAACATTCTTTATGCAAGATTCAGAGGAGCATGACATGAATTTTTACCCAAGAACAAACTAACAAGTTTATTATAGGGAATGCAATCTGTCCAAGTTTTAAATTTTCTTAGAAGCTTTCATAGCCAAGAAAATTTTAAATTTGGTACATAAAAATGAATCCCACAACTTAAAAAAATTCAATTTGGTGCTCTAAAATGAACATTCAAAAAATTTCTAGATTAGAGAAAAAAATTTCAAATTGGTGCTTTAAAAGGAACATTTTAGATGCTTTCCTAGTTTAGGAAATTTTTGATTTGGTGCATAAAATGAATCCAAAAACTTGCAAATTTTCAATTTGGTGCTCTAAAAAGAATGCTCAATTTTTTTTTTGGATTAGGATAAGATTTTAGTTTATTACTCTAAAAGGAATGTTCAAAATATTTCTATTCTAGAACAAGACTTTAAATTGGTGCTTTAAAAAGAATTTACAAAGCATTCTAGATTAGAACAAATGCCTCTTTTTGATGCTCTAGAAGAAAATGCTTGTCTTTTTTACCGATGTTTTTAATATGTTGACGAAACGCACGATTTCATTTTGTTGACCAAATTAAGACAAGGATTTAATAGAAACACTTCAATTGGTGATTAAAATTGGAAAAATGCTTTGTGATTTTGCATATTGCTATCTGGGCAGGTGCAAAAAGATGGGGGCCAAATTGTGGCCAAATTTTTTAAATTTTTTTGATAGGCTATAATGCGAGTGTGTTATAATGCACTCACATTATGGCTTGGAGTGACTAAGCCTAATGATCAACCACATTGATCCTATTACGCACTCGCATTATAACGCGAACATGTTATAGGTTATTAAAACAAAAAAAGAAAATTGGATTCATTTTTCCTCTCACTATTTTTTTAGCAGCCCACAACCAAAAACCCCTCTTCTTGTGCACTTGCATTTTGGAGGGAGATTTTCTTGCATTTTCATCATTGATTTTTTGCAATTTCATCACCAAGATGCCGCAACGTCAAAAGGGAAGTTGAAGAAGTAAGGATTCTTTGTTTCTATTGTGAATTTGTTAGTTTTCGTTTGTTTTTGATATTCATTTGTTTAATTTGTAGGAAATGATAATGATCCTGAAAACCTCCTAAAAATCCTCAACAACCAGAGCAATAACAACATGAACAAAATCCTCAACAACCAAAACAACAATCTCCTCCACCTATCCCTTAACATCCTCCTGGCGCTCAACATAATTTAATGGGGGTAATTGAAAAAAATAAAAAACATATTGAGGAGTTAATCACGAGGTTGAATGGTCCTTTAGGTTCAAACATGGAAAGAAGAACACTTGAAAATTGACATAAAGAAATGATTAAAAATTTAGATGCAATCAAGAAAAAATTAAGTGGTTGGCAAGATAGGAGGTAGGCGGCTAAGAATTTTTATGCATATAAAGTATCATATAAAGAATTAAAAGATGAAAAACTTACAAAATATGATTTGTGCTCATTATTCACCGACCCACGCACAAATCAAAATCTTGACCTCAATGTGAAGAGGTTTCCTATCCAATGGTACCACCACCAAGGGATTAGGAATTTTTTTTGGGATAGGTGGTACATGGTTTTTGATTACCCACCATGCAACAATACTCAGGTAAATGTTAGCATGTTCATTGAATTTAATTTATTAAATTTCATTTTTGAAATGCAAGATTAACTAATTTAGTTTTATAATTTTAATAAAATTTTAGGGTCATAGTGTTGATACTGGATACATCGTCCCTACACCTTCTTATTACTCCACTACATCTACCATTGAGGTATGTAACTGGTAAATAGTTATATATTTATTACATGTTAATAGAATCATTATATGAATTGTATTCTAATATCTAATTTTGGATGTTGAATAGGCTAATATTGGAGGTTTTTTAGGAACACCTCCTAGTTCCAGTGGAGTTAGACAAACCTACATGTAGGTAATAGAATAAAGAGTTTAATTAATGAATTGTACTTAATAGATTTGTGTAGTTTATATTCATATCATTGATTACATCACATCGCACATCTTTCAAACTCAAAGAATTACTTCACATTCCATAATTAATAACTAAATGTTGATAGATGAAATTTTTCAACTACAATATAGTTTTTTAGAAATTCAACATGAACAATGATGTAGTTACTTCACATAGCATAAGTAATAACTAGGAGTAGTTGCCAATTGCAATTGCTTGTCATGGCATTCCATGAGACTACTTTTTATTGAGACATCTTTTCAAAAATTTCATTTCCTTGTCTATGTTATGGATGCTTGGAAGAAATTTATGAAATAATAATAGTAAGCAATAGCATATACAAGGCAATGAGTTGTTTGAAAAAATTCCTCAGAGAAATGTGATCTCATGGTGATGTCCATCACCATGAGGCCCAATTTATTTGAGGAATTTTTTAAAATATCTCATTGCATTTTCTATGCTACCACATTTCCATACATGTCCACCAAATAATTTTATCAAACAATTCAATTCCTTGTTGATATTGCTAAAAGCCTAAAAAAAGGTTCTTTCCAACAAACTATGGGTTCTTGGAAAAAAATCTATCAAAGAATAATAATAAGAAATAGCATAGAAAACACAGTGAGTAGTTTGAAAAAATGCCTTGAATAAATGTGGTCTCATGGTGATGGAATGCCATTCCATCACCATGAGACCACATTTCTTAGAGGAATTTTTTCAAATAGTTCATTTCCTTTTCTATGCTACCACATTTTCCATACATTTCTACCAAAGCATTTTATCAAACAACTCATTTCCTTGCTGCTATGGCTAAAAGCCTAAAAAAGGTGCTTTACAAAAAACTATGGATGCTAGGAAAAAATCTATCAAAGCATAATAATAAGAAATAGCATAAAAAGGTAGTGAGTTGTTTGAAAAAATGCCTCAAGGAAATGTGGTCTCATGGTGATGGAATGGCATTCCATCACCATGAGACCACATTTCCTTGAGGAATTTTTTCAAACAACTCACTACCTTTTCTATGCTACCACATTTTCCATACATGTCTACCAAATCATTTAATCAATCTATTCACGTCCTTGCTGCTATGGCTAAAAGCCTAAATTATATGCTTTCCAACAAACTATGGATGCTTGGAAAAAATCTATCAAAGCATAATATTAAGCAATGACATAGACAAGGCACTGAGTAGTTTGAAAAAATTCCTTGAATAAATGTGGTCTCATGGTGATGGAATGCCATTCTATCACCATGAGACAACATTTCTTTGAGGTATTTTTTTAAATAACTTACCACCTTTTCTATGCTAGCACATTTTCCATACATGTCTACCAAATCATTTTATCAAACTACTTGAACTTCCTTGCTACTATGGCTAAAAGCCTAAAAAAGGTGCTTTCCAACAAACTATGGATGCTTGGAAAAAATATATCAAAGCATAATAGTAAGAAATAGCATAGACAAGATAGTGAGTAGTTTGAAAAAATTCCTCAAATAAATACGGTCTCATGGTGATGGAATACCATTGCATCACCATGAGACCACATTTCTTTGAGGCATTTTTTCAAATAGCTCACTGCCTTTTCTATGCTACCACATTTTCCATACATTTCTACCAAATCATTTTATCAAACTACTCACTTCATTGCTTCTATGGCTAAAAGCCTAAAATAGGTGCTTTCCAACAAACTATACCTCTTATTCCACTTGTTCATATCCCCACCCATCCCTCTTCATGTCATGATCGCCCTCCATCTCATAACCAAGACCACACTATATCATCCACCCCATCCCAACATAATACCATAGAGAAGGCAATGAACTATTTGAAAAAATTCCTCAAAGAAATGCGGTCTCATGGTGATGGAATGCCATGACACATTTGTTTGTAATGGAATTCCATCACCATGAGACCACATTCATTTGAGAACTTTTTACAAACAGTTCACTGTCTTCTCTATGCTACCATAGTTTTCGTACATGTCTACCGAAGCATTATATCAAATGGTTCACCGCCTTGCTACTATGAATAAAAGTATAAAATAGGTACTTTCAAACAAGTTATGGATAGGGAAGATAGTAAGCATGATAGTCGGAAATATATAGTTTAATAAGTACTCAAAATTTTGTTCATTATCTCATACATTATAAGCCATAATGTGCATCACTATTATAGTTTTCAAGATTAAATAACTTTATTTTTATTTTTAGATGTTGGAAGTGGATACACCTCCAAATGTTCATAGGGAAATTAAGTTTGGTGTTTCATCTACTATAGACTCCTCAATTCCTCTCACGAAGGTATGTGGAAGATTACTAAATTTCAATTTGCATTCATTGTTATAGCTATTAGTTAGTGAAAAATAAAACCATTATTGATTCGTAGTTTAATTTATCTTTGGATGGTTTTTATAGGGCTTCAACATGCTACAACATGGGAATACAAATATTTCCCTCAAGGAGAGTGATCGTCTAGAGGTGGTAAGTGACTATTTTGTTAAATATATCATTTTCTACACTGTAATTTCTATATATTAATGTATTTACTTGTTATTGTAACAGATAAGGCTTGATCGGGAACTAAACCTTAGGAGGAGTAGTAGGATCACTCCTCGACCTCAGAGTAAATGAGTGACATACTTATCACCATCTTCCCGATCAACAAAGGGAAAGAATTTGTTTTGAGAGCATGGAGAGCAATGAATTTTGATTTTAGAGCCCTTTGTTGTATGCCTATATGGAATTTTTGTACATATTTTGTATTGGATATTGTAGACACCTAAATTTGACCACCCCCATATGGTCAAATTCACCCTCACATTCCTCTATCCTGCATCTCTAAGCCACATTAATTAAATAATTTATTATTTGATTAATATTTCATCTTAGCCTAATGTCTCCTAAGGTATTTGATTAATCAATTAAATACCTTTCCCTATCCATATCTAAATTAAATAAATAGACCAATTTATTTAATTTAGTCATTAGCCCAAATGAATTAAATCAATTTTTAATTCATATTTTTCTCTCTCCTCATGTCAACATCCTCCATAATCCTCTTTAATCCAAATTAATCTAATTAATCTATGATTAGGGTTTGCACATCCCTAATCATCATTTTGGTTACATCCTCCATAATCTCCCACTTGCCTCTAATCCTTCATTAGCTTGCCTAATCCCACATTTGCACAACCTTAACAATGGATTATTCCCTAACCTCACCTAATGACATAGTCAACCTTCATAAATGCTTTCTTCATTTGGAGAAGTCATCTCCACCTTCTAAGGAATTTAAAATTCCTTTTATTTCCCCTGTGCATCCTATGTGGAATTTTTTAATTCCACTTTATTTCTCCAACACCCTTGGAGAAATAAAGGACCAATTTAAAATTCCTCTTCCAATCCCAAGGTCAAATCTCCAAAACCAAGGGATATTTTAGAAGAATTCAAAAAAATTCTATTGTCACATCATCCCATGATATGGGTAGATGAGACAAGACTTGCCTTTTCCACATCATATCCACTTCATCTCCTCTTGTCCACCTCATCTGACACATGTCAACATGAGATGGCTTGTGAGTTCTCAACTCACCCTAGCCCTTGATCTCCTTGACCTTGGATGCATCTCAACCATCCATTGGTTTAGAGTAACTTCCCCTAAAGGTCATGGGATGGCCCTCATTTTAATATCCATCAAGCATTATAGCTTTCAAGACAACTTTAGCACTCTCACACTATCAACCATTGTTGCAGCCATTAGAGCCACCGTATTGCATTTATCTAACTATCCATATCCATATTTGCAATCTCCATCCCATTAAATTCATTTTGAGCACATTTGCATGCCATTTTTCCAATAAAGGAGCACACAATCCAGCATAAAAAAAGGGCCAACCAACTCATCAATGCAAGCAAGGGTATCGTTTCTTTGTATTTTGTTTGAATTTAACTTAGGCTTATCATTGAGTGTTTTCTAGTGTTTTCCTTTTTGAATTTTATCTTGTTTTTCATCTTAGAATAGGAATTTCACTATACACATTTCTAACACACCTGGTGGGACCCACGTCACAGGTCTCTTTCATGTTTGTTTGTTGTTTAAAATTTATAGGTTTAGGTTTCACACATAGGGGTGAATCTGCCCCCAACAGGCGAATTCGCTTGACGCAAAGGCATACTTGTAGTAGACATAGGCGAACTCACTCCCGCCCTTTTGGAGAAAGGGTGATCCTGCATCCACTAATCCTAGACAACTATTTCAAAGGCGAATACACTCGAGACAACTTGAATAGGAAGACCTATTGAAGGAAAGGTGAATCTACTTGAGTTATAGAGGCATAAGTGTATACACCTCTCCATCCAATAGGAAGACATGATCTCGCCTCTTTATATGATAGGAAATCTTGCATCATAGATAAAGGTGAACTTGATCTACATAGAGGAAAATTTGAGATAATCTAGAACCTTCAATTTCTCAATTTAAGCCTTCAATTGATTTTGGGTTTCGATACTAATCCGCTCACTTGTTTTTCTATGATTGTGGGATTTCATTAATTATTTGTGTAGCTTTCCCCATGTTTTAACAAAGATTGGTGGTGGAAACTACTAAAACATGTGTTGCAAGAGGAGTGGTCAAAGACCCCTGAATTAGCTCTATTTATTGTCTTTTTCATACTAATTTAGGCACATGTAGATTTAATTAAAGGATCAATTAATTTTTTTTCCATGTTTGGGAGTGAGTTGTTGATGTATGCACTCCCCTTCCATCATACGGTTATCCTAGTTGACAATAAATCACAACTCATTCTAGTCCAGTCCAGTCTACCCATGGAGTACTAGTACGCTACAATTTCCCCTTACACTATGTGCAAGCCTGAGGACCAAAAAAACATCTATTATTTCATTCCCTTAGTGAGACCTGCCTAGGATTTCATCACTCGGGGGATGATCTTGACCATGTGTTACCATCGAGGTATGTTAAGGTGGGAGAGCTGAAGTTGTACTCCAACCCAGTCATGCCATGTCTAGTGAAGTGTCAAAGCTAGAGTGATACCTACATAAGAAATGTAGGGTTGGTTTGACTTTCTAGTACCTCATTGGGGCTCCCCATCCATGCTTGTGATGGGTTGGTGTTCACATTTGTTCCTCATGAACCCTCCTAGTGTATCGAGGACTCATGAGATAGCATGTTTAGCCTAGATAGAGATTTGTGTTCAACTGCGGCTTGGTGTGGTGCAGGGGATGTGGAACTAAACATAGTCCCTTGGGTTAAGATAGAAATCCTCATGGTGAACTATGATAGTTCCTGAGTGAGAGAGTGAAGGTGATCCTATGGCATATGTTGATGACCTTGTGCCACTAAATCTCTAGCTATCCACCTTCACGAGAAAGGGTGATCCAGAGAACCACCCCGGTATCACAAATTATTAACCTTGGGGTGTCCCCTCAAGGTGGTGGGCCTACATTGAGTTAGCAAACCCTTATTACAAATTTTAGGCTTGTGATATCTAGAGTGTCTTCTTGTAATATACCAGTGCTTTTTGTCAATCTGAGTCAATCCAACCCATTGCTTCTTGTTTTCCATGTTTTATGTCTTTTTCCATAGTCTGTCCCTACCCTCAATGGCAATTATTCTTCTCAAAGGGCCGAACTTGCATTGTCAATAGGGGATCTTGCCTTGAAAGGCATTATTCCATGTCTCAATTCAATTTTTTCATCCTTGCAAACTTGCTCTCATTAGGGGTGAATTCACTGGTGGGTTTCTTAGTTAGGAAACCCTACATTCACTTGTTCCCTAGAATAGGCAATTCCATGTGCGAGTATACTAGTCATTTGTCCGTACATCCCCTAGAATAGGTGAACTTGTTGTTCGCAGGGGTAATCCTATTTCCCTTCCATATTATCCCCATCCGTACATCTCCTAGATAGGTGATCCTATCATTCTCATATGCGACTCTGTGTCCTATTAGTATCATCTTTGTCCATACCTCCCTTAGAATATGAAAACCTATTGTCTGCAGGGGTGATCCTGTGTCTCATCTAAATCATCTATGTCTTTACATCCCCTTATAAAGGTGGTCTTGTTAAACCAATAGGCGATTCCATGTTAGGTATGTATCACACATAGTTCATACAACTGAGGAAATAGATGATCTCGTCATAGGAAATATCATCATAGGAACTTCCATGTCTTATCTATACACCTAAAGAAAGAGACGATCCTGATAACTAGATAGGTGAGCCTATTTACCACAAGGGTGATCTCACATTTGTCTGATCGTACATATCAAGATTTAGGTGACCCTATTGCTCAGTTTGGCAATCCCATGAAGTCCATTTGCACATCCAAAGATAGAGGTGATCCTGTGACATATAGTGGCAATCCTATGATACACAAAGGTGAACATGTGATCCTTTATATAGGATATCTCGCTTCCTAGAGGGGCAAACCCATTAAACACAAAGGTGGATCTATGTACCATACAAAAAAATGGAGAATTAATCCTTTGGACCACTGAAAGCTTGTTGTTTCCTGAGTCTATTCCTATGATCAAAATATTTTTATCACCATCCATCTACCTGTAATCATCATTTTAGTCTATCTACATTTTCCAAAAATTCATCAAATCCTTAATTAGATCATATAGGTGCATCTTAGGATAGCCTTAGACTGCATATCCATCATCAATTTTTCAATCTGATTCCTTTAGACATTATTTTGGGGCTCTTTTATCCAATTGGGTTAGGTTACTGACCCTCATCCTTATCATCCATGCTTACTTGAGATTGTCATTTGTCCTGAGTCAGTAATCCTTCACGAGCTTATCAATTTACTTCCATCTCGAGGTATATTTTGTGCCATAATCATCATCTTTATTGTTTGATCCAATCATCATCTTTATTGTTTGATCCAATCATCATCATCCTTTATCATCTAATCAAACTCTTGAACCTAGTTCGGAGTTAATCCTACCAATCCTATCCAATCAATCATCTAATTCAATCAATTAATCTAACTCAATCAAATTTAATCATCAATATATCATTATCCTATCAATCATTCAATCAGTCAACCTATCATCCTAGGAATCCTTTTAGTAATCATCTAGATCATTAACCCTTCAGTACATCTTAGGGAAGTGTCATCTTAGTTTCTTGAACATCCACACTTTCATGCATGTTACTCGATCATAGGTAAAAAAAATCATGGAACAACAATAGTCCCAAGGTGCTCAACCTTAGGATCAACCCACCAATTGCGGTTCATCAGAATCCAACACTAATATCCATACCCAATCTCCCCTAGAGGAAATCATGGTTAACCAACCCGAGCTCATAGTTAAAAAATATCTTAGCAATCCTACTAATGTGCAAATGACAAATTGTCTTCTCAATGAGTGGGGTGATAGAATCGTTTCCATGTTACTCATGAAGGGTATCAAGCCATCGTTGAGTTTTTATTTATCAAAATATGTCAATATTACACCCCCTGCTCTACCACGAGATTTGAATCCCAATTCATCAATTCCATAAGTCCCCCAAGTGACACCACAAGATACATGGTACCAACTAGGATTTGGTAATGATGTGTGTTATCAGCTTTCACCTACCCATGCCCCAATTTTAATAATGGGTATTGCACCCAATCCTAACAATCCCCAAGGCCCCAATCCTACAATCCTCTTGGTCTTGGTAACCCGCAAGGTCCTCCCAATCTGCAAGGCTTGAACATCCCACAAGTTCCAACCCCTATACCATCTGCACCACCTCTCACACTAAATCAATCGAGTTAGCTTTCAGGGAATACTAGGGGAAATACTTATAATACTTTCACTATGCCACCTCCACCTCCTAGTCTCACACACACACATCAAACTTACCCCCACCTCCACTCACATCTCAAAAATAGCCTCAAGGCATCCTTCCACCTTTGCATCAACCTTAGGGTAACCCACAATAGACACCACCATCGCAATTGCCTCATCAACAACCCCCATAACAACCTCTACAACATACCCAAATTCCTTCACACCCCCTACATCATGCAAAAATTCTACCACAACATCAACAACCACCTCTGCACCAACCTTAGGGTAATCCATCACAACCTCCTCATCAATCATAGGTCCCTCCTCAATAACAAACACCATCCTATCAACAACCTCCTCAATAAAAAATCCCATCTTATCAACCACCACCTCAAAAATCCCAAATCCCATCTCAACCTCCTCAACAACAACCACCATCCTACCAACAACCCCCTCAACATTCAAAAATCTTGATGCAATCACAATAATCCTCCGAACAAATTCTAGGAAACCCTGCTTCTCAATAGGTATATCATCTCCAAAGCACCTATTATTCGCAAACTACTATATCCAATCCCAATCCCAATTATTCTTACTATAATCCGTAACAATCCAAACAACCATCTTACAATACTCCCCCACACTCACAACAAAACACCTACTATAATCAATCCAATCCACAACAACCTCCATCTACTTCCCAATAACATACAACTTACAATTACTAATCCAACCCACATTACTCCCAACAACCACCATCATATCAACAAGGTGCCTCTTCCTCATTTTACCAAGCTCTGCCATCACACCAACAAGCTTATGTCAATCCTCAATCCATGTATCCTAATCAATATCAACAAATCCCTTATATTTACCTTTGTCATCATACGATCATTCCATCCCACCTCCACCTCCATCACATCAGCAATACATCCCTTATGATCAGTCCAACCCAATAGGTCCTTCCTCATCAACATTGATTAATAAAGAGTGGGAAGAAATAAAAGTGATGCTAAAGAACTTACAAATGGGGACATCCAAGAAGTGCTTCAAATTTCAGGAGGTTTTCCCTTATCCATTTGATTCCTCAATTTCACTCATCCCCTTTCCTAAAAATTTTGAAATGACAAAAATTTGATAAATACAGGGGAAGGGAAGATCCTAGAAACCATTTGCAAGAATTTTACATGGATTTTCAGGAAGTCATGCATAATGACAACTACCTTCTATGATTTTTCCCTAGGATCCTAATGAGGCAAGCTATAGATTGGCTCATGGGTCTTCTGAAGGGGTTAGTTTCTTCCTTTGTGAATATGTTAGAAAAATTCATTGCACACTTCTCCTTCAATTTGGAGAAGGACATTAATACTTTACATCTCCTAAAAGACAAACAACATGAGGGAGAAATGTCTACAAGCTACCTGCAAAGGTGGTGAGCCTTGGCTTATTGGATAAAAATCCAATCTTCACGAGAATGATTTGGTAACCATATTTTTTGTGAATTCCCATCCTTAATTATCCCATAACCTATTCCTCCATTGCATTATCAACTTTGCAGAGGTCATTGAGAAGAGCACTACCATCGAGAGGGCCCTTATTGCTAAAGGACAAATCAAAATATTTAACCAAGATAAAGATAAATCAACTAGAGATAAATCCAACTATTGGAACAAGAATACAAATGTTGTCAATGATGGCATCACTGATACTATCCAAGTAGCTAACAATTCACAAAGATTGTAGTATGTCCCCAATCCACAATCAATTGTCAACATCATATATGTACCACATGGTGCACCTCGTCCTCCCCAACATTCCAATCAATACATTCAAGGGAATAATAAGTGCTCATTCACTCCTTTGGGAGAATCCTTAGATACAATTTTCAAGAGGTTGTTGTAAGCAAATTATTCAATCACTTATCCTATGACAAAGCATTTTGATGAGTCAAAGCCCAAATCTTCCTGGTATAGGGAAAATGAGTATTGTTGTTTTCACAAGATTAAAGGGCACTCCACTAATAAATTTCAAGGACTTAAAACTTGTATCCAAGATCTTATAGATGGAGGTGATATTGTGGTGGATGGAAATTAGGCTACATCATCCAATGCTCAATTACAAATATATCAAAATTCCTTCCCTAAGCACATTCAAGGTCCCAGTACCTCAAATGTTAATCCCAGGTCTATCAATAACAACAAAAACAACATTATTTATAAAGTTGTGCCCTATAATTATGATTACATTGTTATGTGCATCAATCAAGGGGAGCCACGCGTATTTATGATTCGTGTCAAATGAAAAGACCCTCAATGTGTTGTTACTACATGTCATACCTACATATCAGTTCCTGGGCCCTCCCCTTCATCTCAACCAACTCTTGTGAGCTCACAATACAATATCCTTGACCATCTTGGTAAGACTGCATCCCAAATATCCATTTTGTATTTACTTAAGTCTTCCCCAATCCACCAAGAAATCCTTACAAAATATCTTTTGGATACACACATGCCAAATGATAGGGATCCTACCTAGTTTCAAGTCTTAGGAGGATATTTGACATCCACATATTAGCTAGGATTTAGCCAAAATTATATGTCATTGATTGATTCATCCCAGAACCGTTCCCTACACATTGAGGTCATTATTGCCCACCATAAGGTAAAAGGGTCCTTGGTAGATAATGGCTCTACCCTCAATCTATGTACATTAAATTTTATAAAATAGGTAGGATATACTTATGTTGACCTGGATAATTAGACCATTACAATAAAGGCATATGATAATGTAGAAAGGGACTCAAAAGGTATTATTTGTCTTCCTATTTAGGTTGGCCCAATCTTGCAATACACCACATGCCATGTCATTGATTTGGATTTTCCATACAACCTTCTCCTTGGCCGACCATGGATCCATGCCATGTAGGCCATTCCATCCACCTATCACCAATGCCTGAAGTTCCCATAGAATGGGGTCGAAGTCACCATCCATGTGGACCCACAACCTTTTGAGTAATATCATGATTTATAAGCTTCTTTCCCCCACTCCTGATATTATCCAAGAGTCAAAGTGGGGGAACCTTAGGAATTTCCTTCCAATCCATCTTTCAATTCATCATCCAACATGCCATCCACTCCATCCACTGCATTCGAATCCACCATTACCAAGGTCTAGATCATTGATAAAGGCTATGGAGAATATGAGATGCATACAACTCTTAATGTGGCAACCATGCCTCCATCTCCTTGCACCTACGGTCAACCTTTCTAGTCTACACTGAAGAATGAATTGAAGAAAAAAACTATTAGTTCTAAGAACATGGGTTCTACCACCTTCCAGTCCCTAGGAACACAATAAGATATGACATATGAGGACATCAATCAAAGAGTTATAGAGAAGAACCTGAGCCCTCAGCTTCTCTCATTGAATAATTCTAAGAGGTTTATCCCCATGCATCAAAGTTAGCAGAAAAATATAATTATCAATGGGGAGGACTTGGTGTAAAGGAACATGGAAGATTACAGCCCATTGAGACACTTGTGCGATGCGCCATCCACTAGAACCTAGAATAATGTCAACTTGGATAATGATTTTCTTGAAGACATACCTGAAGAAGAAGCCATTATACTCTCATATGATGATGTAGATCTCCTTTCCCTCTTTGATTCCACATCCATATTTTCCATCAGCCTTTCCCTCTGTCACCCTAACCTTATTGATTGGGACCTATGAGGGAGTGTAATTGTAGAAATATTTCCTTTTGAGGATGCTTACATATATCTTATGGGATTGGGGGAAGATGAACACCCTAACCACAAAAGTAATAAGAAACAAAACAAAAAAGAGTCACCTAGTGAAAACCTCCCTGAGGGACTTTTTGACTCGTCAAAAGTAAAAATAAAGGTTGTATTCGATAGTGAAAACTTTGATGAGGTGCTAGAGGATGGGGATGCTCATCTTCCTCTTGTTGGAGCTCATTTATATGAATGGTCTTCAATTTCTATTGAAGAGACACAATAAGTTAACCTGGGAACAAAAGAAGAGCCCAAAATCACCTATGTTCCCAAGTCATTGTTAGAAGAAGAGTACCCCATCATTGTCAACTTGCTAAAGGAAGGGATCATTAACTTTGCATGGTCCTATTCAGATATGCTAGGATTGGATCCCGCATTAGTTGTACACCATCTTGATGTTCATCTAGATGCAAAACTAGTTAAACATAAGCTCAAGAAAATGCATCCCCAAGTGGCCCTACTTGTCAAGAAATAACTAGAAAAAATATTAGAGGCTAGATTCATCAGACCTATTGATTACTCCAACTGGATATCCAATATAGTGCCTATGGCTAAACAAAAAGGGAACATTAGAATTTGTACAAATCTTTGAGATCTTAATAAAGCCTTCCCAAAGGATGATTTCCCACTTCCTAACACTGACATGTTGGTAGATCTTACAATAGGACATGCTATGCTATCCCTCATGGATGGATTTTTTGGCTACAATCAAAGTAGAATCACACTTGAAGATCAACATAGGACTTCCTTCACCACCCTTTGGGGAACTTTCTGTTACAATGTCATGCCCTTTGGCCTCAAGAATGTGGGGGAAACTTACCAATGTGCAATGATAGTCATCTTCCATGACCTCATCCATATCATAATTGAAGATTATGTTGATGATCTACTAGGGAAATCCAAGACAAGAGAAGATCATCCCAAGATCTTCAGGAAAATATTTGAGCGGTTGGAACAATACAAGTTGTGCTTGAATCCAAAAAAGTGTGTGTTTGGTGTCACATCTAGTAAATTATTAGGCTTCATAGTATCTAGAAGGGGAATTGAAGTGGATCCAAAAAAGGTCAAGGCCATAATGGAAATGCCCCTACCTCAAAATCTCAAGCAATTATGAAGTTTGCAAGGAAAACAACAGTCTATCATGCACTTGATAGCCCAACTTGTTGATAAATGTCAATCATTCACACACCTCTTGCATAAAGACATAACCTTCAAATAGGATCCAGAGTTTCAATGAGGCTTCGATAAGATGAAGGAGTACATGGTCAATTCGCCTATTTTAATACCTCCCATTTTAGGTAAGCCACTCTTGCTATATATCTTAGTCACATCAGTTGCACTAGGGGCATTGTTGGTACAACATGATGAATTATCCAAAGAATGCGCCATCTACTATATCAGTCGTACACTCCAGTAGTCTATGAGCTTAATTATTCTCCCATTGAGAAAGCTTGTTTAGCAGTTGTTTTTAGTTCACATAAATTATGTCACTATATGCTCAGTTATCCTATCAAGCTAATATCAAAAGTTTACCCACTTAAGTATCTATTATCTAGAATTTCATTAACTGGCCGCATGGCTAAGTGGGTTATGCTACTGAGCAAGTTTGACATAGAATATGAGGATCATAAAGAAGTCAAGGGAAAAGTGATAGCAGATCAATTGGTTGATGCTCCTTTGGTGGACACATATCCATTAGTAGCTAAGTTTCTTGATGAAGGGGTCCTTACAGTTTTAGAAGAAGATACATAGACACTATATTTTTATGGGTCATATATTGACAATGGAGTTGGTACAGGTGCTCTATTTGTCACCCCTCAAGTTGTTTACATTCCAAAGTTATTTAGTCTAGCATTCCCATGGAAAAATAAAATTGTTGAATATGAAGCTCTAATCATTGGTCTAAGAACCATAGTCTAATGGAATATCACTCATCTTCACATCTTTGGTGATTCTCAACTCATAATCAAACAAGTCAATGATGAGTTTCAAAAAAAGGATGATAAGATTTTACCTTACAAATGCATGGTGGATGACTTCAATAAATATTTCACCTACATCCAATTTGAGCAGATTCCTAAAGTGTAGAACAAGGCAGTAGATATTATGGCTACAATTGCTTCCCTCATCGACATGCCTAAGGATCAAACAGATTATGAGTTCCTCATTGAGAAACTATTAATCCCAGCATACGATGTTCTTGAAAATGAAATGGTGTATGATATTGTAGGTCCAAAATCACCCTAGTATCATGAGATTTATTCTTACCACCACAATAACATCCTACTAGCCAACCTTACTTGAAATCAACACAAATCATTCATCCAACGCACTTCCTGATACATAATTGTAGGGGATATGCTTTATCATAGAGGGTATGATGGAACTCTCCTTCGGTGTCTCAATGAATTAGAATCCCATGTTGCGTTAAATGAGGTGCATAGTGGTGTTTGTGGGTCTCATTCTAATGGAATGGCCTTAGCAAAGAAGATTCTAAGAACAAGATATTATTGGCCCACTATGGAGCATGGTGCTTGTGAGTTTGTGAAGAAATGTGTGTCATGTCAACAACATGCAGATCTAATCCATGCTCCTACACAAGATTTGTAGCCTATCATTTCACCATGGATTTTTCACAATGGGATTTGACCTAATTGGTAAGATTTACCCTCCATCATTTGATGGTCACACCTTCATCATCATCGCCTCTACATACTTCACCAAGTGGGTGGAAGCAATTCCACTCTCCCAAATCACAAGTATTTATATTTCCAAATTCATCCTATACCATATTCTTTGTAAATATGGTATTCCCTCCACCATCATCACTAATAAGAAAACTAGTACATGAAGCACCTTTGGAAAAACTATCATATCCAACATTTTTGGTCAACCCCCTATTACCCACAAGGTAATGACCAAGCTGAAGTGACCAATATGACCCTTATCAAAATCCTCAAAAATTTTGTCAATAGCATGGGTTGAGATTGGAACCTCCATCTTAATCCTACCCTTTGGGCATATCACACATCCATCCACACCCCCATTGATGCTACCCCATACTCCCTTGTGTTTTTGATGCTATCTTGTTGATTGAAGTTGAGATCCCATCACTTTGAATCTCTTTGAAGAATTTAATCAGTGATGAAGATGCTCAAGTGGCACAGTTAAGTCAACTTGAATTCCTAGATGAAAAATGCATCAAGGCCTATAATCATATCCAAGCATATTGGAATCATCTTAGGATAAATTACAACAAGAAGGTTTGTCCCCACCAATTCAACGTTTGTGATCTAGTCCTAAAAGAAAATTAGCATACCCAACAAGATCGAGAAATGAAGGGAAAATTTGAGGCAATTTTTTTGGGTCCATATGTTGTCACAACAAAATATGGTTTTGGGGCATATCAGCTTGCAACACCTAAGGGGGAACCCTTGGAGGAGCTTATCAACATCATGCACCTAAATTGGTTCTACACCTAGGTCAGCTAGGTTATCCTACCTAGAAAAATCTAGAAAAAATTAAAAATTAGAAAATATACAAAAAAAAATCAAAAAGTCAAAAAATAAAAAAAAATAGTAAAGAAAAATAATCTATCCTATGGTGAAAACCACCCTTGGTGAGACCTTGGATAAGTACATTTGGTAAAAACTTGGCAACAGGTGCCATTCATAGAGGGCTTAATCATTATCTACCTTGCATCTTATTTTTCCTTATACTTCCATCCATCATATCCGCATATCCTATCATACCTATCCCTCCCATCAAAATCCTCTTATTCATCGCTTGGTATATTTTAATTTAGAATTGGATGATTCAGATCAGATATCTAAAATCCTAAGCTTTCATCTTGAATCTAAGATTTTCATCCTTTGTATATTGGTGTCACTTTTCAGTCTTGTGTCCTCATCTAGGGTCCTTCATCGTGTCGGTCATCATTAGGTCTCATGTCATCTTTCTTCCATTTTTTTGAACTACGTCACCTCTGCACTTTCACATAGGCAAGGTTGATCATTTGATCCACCCTCAAGGAATTTTTCCATCCTTTCGTGTCAGTATTCATCATCCATCCATGTCCCCATTTTCCTCTTTCTGCTTTTTTCTAGGGTTAGTTTTTGGTCTTTTATCAAACTACAAGGGCTCTATGCTTTCACATAGGCAAGGCTAATCTTTGATTAGCCCCTGAGCCCCTAGGTCCTTAGGGTGTGTCTTGGATTCATTTCAAGTTAAGTGTGTCCCCATTTAGCTAGTTCCTAAAAAAAAATACATTAGTATCATGAGGTTCAATCGGTTTCAAGTATCCTAAGTCATATTGATCACCTAATCTACCCTCCATCTTTGGTTTTAACAAGATGTATCCTTCCTCAAAATAGACTGTGTCAATCCCATCCATCTACTGATCCTATGGCAAAGGAAATTTGAAATTTTTTGTGTTCTTTTGGTGCTTTTGTAATTTTTGTTTATCATTTGAGCTTCCTATTATACTTTTTCAAGGTTTCCATGATCCATCATATCATGGTGCGCTTTGATAGGTAAACATAGGGGAATATCTTGATTTTGGTGTGATCTTGTCTTCTTGGTTATCTCATGAAGTACCCACCAAGATCCCTATGGTCTTGTGTTACACTAGGGCATCCTTTTTGCTTGTGGTTATTCCAACATCATGCTCGACCAAAGCCATTGTGGCTTTGGGGTGTTGGGGTAGCCTTCTTGTTTGTTTTTTTTTTAATGTATTTGAAACTAATCGGCCTTGGTTTCTCATACCTTGGTGTATTATGTCTTATGCTATAACAAAAATCAGTGCTCCTAATATGGAAAAATGGCATTTAATCTGCATTTCATTTACCCTCTCATTGCATTGCATTTATCCCCATGCATTCTCCCTCTAGCCTATGATTATTGATTTTTGGTTGTGGAAATTTTCTTCCCTCACCTATTCTTCCTATTAGGATTCCTAGGGTTTTGACAGGTGCACTATCACACCCATCATCATCCATCTCACTATGCATGTTCATTGTCATCTAAGTTTATTTCATTTCATGACTCCACTTCATCATTGCATTTTCATTATCATTTCATTACATTATCATTTTCATAATCATCTTTTAAGTTGTTTAGATTAATATAGATCTATTATTCTAAGCATCTTAAGTTTATTTCATCTCATTGCATTATCATTTTCATTATCATCTTAAGTTGTTTAGATTAATATAGATCTATTATTCTAAGCATCTTAAGTTCATTTAATCTCATTACATTTTCATTTTCATTATCATCTTAAGTTGTTTAGATTAATATAGATTTGTTAGTCTAAGCATCTTAAGTTCATTTCATTATCCATTGCATTATCATTTTCATTATAATCTTAAGTTGTTTATATTAATATAGATCCATTAGTCTAAGCATCTTAAGTTCATTTCATTGCATTATCATTTTCATAATCATCTTAAATTGTTTAGATTAATATAGATCTGTTAGTCTAAGCATCTTAAGTTCATTTAATTTCATTACATTATCATTTTCATAATCATCTTAAGTTGTTTAGATTAATATAGATATGTTAGTCTAAGCATCTTAAGTTCATTTCATTTCATTGTATTATCATTTTCATAATCATCTTAAGTTGTTTAGATTAATGTAGATATGTTATTCTAAGCATCTTAAGTTCATTTCATCTCATTATATTATCATTTTCATAATCATTTTAAGTTGTTTATATTAATATAGATATGTTAGTCTAAGCATATTAAGTTCATTTCATTATCCATTGCATTATCATTTTCATTATCATCTTAAGTTGTTTAGGTTAATATAGATTGGTTATTCAGAGCATCTTAAGTTCATTTTCATTATCATTTTAAGTTTTTTAGATTTTTCATTCTAAACATATTAGTCCACATTGCACTTGTCTTTCATTACATACATCACATATGCATATTTCATCCATTACTTATTTTTATATCACATAATATATACATAATTAATCATTACAATACAATCATCCCTAACATAATCTATCATCATGTCATATCTCATATGCATACATCACAAATCACAATAACATCACCACCTATATCACACACCATTAGTATCATGCCCATAACATACATCAAATCATAAATCATGTCACATCACATCCTGCATTCAAAGGTGTTAGACATAATGCATTCCATCCATATCATCCACATAGATATAGGCATAAACCATCATAATAATATACATACAAGATAGTCATAATCACACACCTGAGCATAATAAACATCCATAACATTATACATGAATCATCCATATCGCATCAATGTCTATCACATAGTATATATATATATAGTGGCTATCACGTGTCCATCATAGTACACAATAAATAGATCATAAAAGTCCACGAAATTCCATAATAAAACATCCATCATAAAGTCCATGAAACTCCATCAAATAAAGGTACAAGAGCAGAGCTCTAATCAAATACAGATGATTACATTTGACACAGCCTAGTGTCCTAAACCCATAAAGAATAAAGAATAAAAGAATGAATCAATCAATCAAATTTGTGCAATCCTCTGCATGAAATAATTAGTATCCTCTGCCTATATATACTACAAATCTACCCTGCACCTGTCAAAAAATGGGAACCCTGTCTCCACTCCCTCTATCCACTGCTCCCAACATCTGACCTCTGTGAGGAGTCTAGCATTGAACCTTAGCCCTGAGGGGGTGCCTCACGATAATCACTATAACCACACATGTGAGTGGCACCTGAATGTGAGGGTGTCAGCATCTACTTAGCTACTCTGACATATGGAGGCACCCTCTATGCTGGATCAGACACCTCCCTAAAATATGCACTCATGTAGTATCCAGCCTCCATCATGTTGATGGTCAAAATAGCACAACAACGTTAAACAGAATATTACTATTCTATTTCTCCTGAAAGAGAAAGACAACATATATTAATCTACCTCCCAAGGTCCTGGTAGTTGGTTCTCAACTATGCTGATGTTGCTCAATGGTCAATGTGATTATAATGTTCAAGGGTCCTTTGCTAGTAATAAAGAACAAGAATACATAACATTAGGTAATCTACGTTTGGGGGGTTTTAAAGAAAAGAAAAAGATCAAACAGAGTTTTATCTTAGAGAAACATGAATGAAATCATTACATATTCAGACGTGTAGATCAACAATGAATGCTCGTTTTACCTAACCACAACTACAACAAGATGCAATCCATAGAATAAACTACACTACTGCATACATCCATAATGCTAATTCAAATATCATCAACCTTTACTAAACTTCAAACAAATCATCCACTCATTATCCAAAATACAGATCAAATGAACACAATAAAAATCTAATTCATAGATAATCCAATGATATGACCTTAAATCCAGTTCCTTCTATTGATTTTCATCAAATAAAGAATAATTAAGCATAGAAAAACCACTGGCATATGGATTAATCATATATCATTAACCTTATCCAAAATGGATCCAAACTTTCAAAATCTTGACATGAAAAAAATCGTATGAAAACTATAAAATTATCAAGCTTTTTACTAAACTTTTCAAAGTATCTTTCTAAAACATTGAAAATCCTAGATCTAGTTTCTATCTTCTATCCTCAAGTGGCTTATCTCTCTTCAATTAGTTGACCTTTACAAAGTATATTATAAGAATACATATAGGATGCCACATGCACCAATTTCTCAATCATTAACAAAGATCCACAATTCATGGAGTTGAAACTGAACATTGAAGTGGACTCAAGAACCCCTGTTTGAAGGCTAATCACACGATCATACAAACAAGGAAATCTGATACTCAAAGAGGAAGATGAAACCCACAGATCAAACTCAAGGTTGAACTTATGTCAAGATCCACAAAAAGAGGAGAAGAGCAGATACAATATGATGGAAAGAGTCAGTCACATTTGCATTGAATGCTCTAGGATATACTCATCAAAATTCAAGAACACCTATTGAAGAGTATCCAAATCTAGCCCATCCAACCAATCACCTTCAAACTTGATTCTTTCAAATTTTGTAAAAACTAAAATTTTCATTTCCTTCAACTTGATTAGTTCCTTTTTAGCCATTTTTACCTCCTCTCAGATATCCAGAAACTGATCTAGCATTAAGCTTTCTCCATCATCTCCTTTTTGCATGATTTACTCAAACTTACCCCTCCATTTCTCCCTTAATTTATCCAAAGATAGGCCTTCTTTATTTGAGGAATCTAAATTGAGTACAATAGCCACAACTACCTCTAGCTCAACCATCTATTGCTTCAATTCCTTACTAATTTCTTGGACTTCTTCTTGATGTCCATGTATAGCTCTAGACTTGTATCTTATGATACTCATAGTTTTCTCCACAAATTCTTCATCACCTAGCTCAAGAATTGAAAATTCTATTAAGGTGGATTTGGGTAATTTACTGACGTCTTCTAGCTTTTTAACATATTCCTTGTATTCATTGTCCTGCTTGTCCAAATCCTTAGCTTGATGGTCTAGAACTTCTACTAATTCAAGAGCAACTTTATGAATCTTAGCACCCTCAACAAGAACATCATCAACCTCCTAGTTGAGCTTATCCAACCACTTTTCCATCATCCCTACCTTGCTTTTCATCTGAAGAAAATCATCTACCTCTCTTTTTGTGAACAAAACTGGGGATTCAGGAGGAGTAGCCTGTTGAGAAATGGGACTGGAAACATCTTTTAAGAAACCATGGAGCTGATCTAATTGAGCCTTAAGCTCATCCTTCCTTTGCTTATCTTTGATCAACCGAGTTTTGGTTGAAGAAGCCACAAAATCAATCAAAATCATTTGTTGGTTTCTAGTAGGCTTCCCCAAATTTACCGCCCCCAGCTGATAATCAATTATTTACATGTCATCACAGTCCTTCTCCATTACATGAATGGTACATTCAATAATGATCTCTCCAGCATCAGTGAGCCTAGAAGAATGAAAAACCTGGGCCTTTTTCTTTGGCTTTTCCTTCCCAATTTCTTCCATCATTTCTTTCGAGTTCAACGGCTGTGGTTTAACAACCGGTTTTCTCTCTAAGTCTAGCTTTAGCCAAGTGGGATCAACAAGAGTAGTGGATGCCTAGGCTGAAGAAGAAGCAACAGTAGTGGAAGACAAAGGTTGCAACAATGTAAGCCTTGGTTGAGAATCAACCTCCTGCATATTTTTTTTATCACTTTGATCCCTTTCCTGTGGTATCTTTTTTGCTTCCTCTTTATCCTTTCGATCTTGTTGTCTCTTACCCTCTAGCTCCTTCCTTAAGCATTCCTCTTCTTCTTTCTTCTTTTCTAATATTTCATCTCACCACTTTTTCAATGTTTCAACATAGTCCCATGCTTCCTTGGACTTCTTCGCATGTACAACAATCTAGCCAACTTCTCTTTCCCTATTCAAATGTTCTTGCTCTTCCTTTTTCTTATAAGCCTCTTGATTCTCTTTGAGCTTAGGCTCAATGGATTCCTTTTCTCTTCTTTGCTGAGCCTTTTCCCCTTCAAGGTCATGAATTTTCTTATGCATCAAAACCTTATCTCTTTCTTCTTGAATTTTTAGCTCTTGCTCCTTTTGTTGTTGGTGTTGAGCTAGTTCATTAGCCTTGACCTTATCTTCCAATTCCTTTTGCTTGGCCGCCAACTCAAATTGTGCTCTGGCCTCTTCTTCTTGTAGCTTAGCTAATGCCTCAACTTGTACCTTAGCACCACCTTCTCTGTTTGCCTCTTCAAAGAGTTTCCATTGATCTTCCTCAGTCAATACATGCTCAATCCCTACATCATCTGTCATATCAAAAGATGTTAAGGCCAGATGCTCTTTATCAGATGCAGTCTTGTCTGAATCAGTTTCAATATTATGTATCTCAATCTGATCCTCCATTTTTTGTAACACCTTTGATTCATCATGGAGAACTCCCTTTGGTAATTCTTGGCCTAACTCTTATGCATCAAAGGGTTGAATAGGTACCTTTCTTGTAGTAGATGAAGAAACACCCACCTCTGTAGTGGTTTCATCTTCTTGTACTTCTAGAAGGTCCTGAGGAACCACCTCCTCTTCTTGTGCACTAGAAGGCATAAACTCTAGAGTTTCCTTAGGTTTCATCCTCCTCTTTTCCCTTTTATATCCTTGGGTGGTACCTGTAGCATTCCTCTTCTTGGATGATGTAGCCTCGGCCTGATTAGCTCTTAAAATTACCCATTGAATACTCCTATCAAGCACTGGTCTTGCAATCTGCATTATATCAATGGTCTCATCAGCATCCAAATTTATTGGATCAAGATCCTTAGTTCCAATCTTGTCTGTATCATACCCAGGATCCAAAATTATCCCATCATCAGATAATGTATCAAGAATATCTTCCTTTATCCCAAACTCAATCATGAGTGGGATAGGTATCTTTTCATAATTCCTTCTCCTGAGATCATAATCATCTTGTAGATATTCCCAGAAATCCTCCAATATATTGAAATGCTTCTCAAAAACACTAGGGAACAAAGCCCTCATCTTGTACTTGGGGTCATAGAATTTCCTGGAAATGTACAAGCCCAAATTAAAATAAATTAATTCACCACAAACAACCTTACCTGCCTAAATATGTGGAGAGAAAAATGCCCCTAGCTTCATTGGAAACTTATGGCACCCAGTCTTATGTTTGTTGCTAAACTAGAGATTCACAGCCAAGGCTTGATAAATAAATTCCATTAAAATAAGCCTATCATGCCAGAACATTTTGGTAGCAAATGGGGGTGACCATCAAAGCCTGCTATCCTGAAGTAAGTGAATTTGGGATACTAGATAAACCAATGCCCCACTCATTCACAAAAGCCATTGCCTCCCTGCTAAGCCTATACCCA
This sequence comes from Sequoia sempervirens, assembly GCA_007258455.2. Lineage (NCBI taxonomy): Eukaryota > Viridiplantae > Streptophyta > Pinopsida > Cupressales > Cupressaceae > Sequoia > Sequoia sempervirens. Next base: position 108,583 of record VDFB02097262.1, read on the forward strand.
GCATCACCGTTTAGCTTGTTAATGATAACATAGAGAAAAGTGTCATTAACCCTTCTATAATATTACTTGAATTCCTGCAAGGTGAGTTGGTTATAATATTCCCACACCTTCTTCTATCCTTGGGCTTCTCCCAACATACCCACTGTCGAAAGTCTAGGAAAAATCCCCACTCGAGCAGCTACATAGACAACATAGGAGGTCATAAAGAAATGTTTCATTTCTCTCACCCTTATCATCTGATTGTGAATGCTATTAGACACTATCATTGACCAATCAAATTGTTTCCTTCCATCCAAAATAGCTTGGATAAAAGGAAACATCCATTCCTTAAACAATGAAGCATCTCTCTTCCCAAACACCCTAGAAAGGAACATGATTATATCTCCAATTTCTTTATTAAAATTGGCCCTTTTAGGTTGGTCTAGAAGTTTGGTTAGACACTTCTTTTCCACTCGCATCCAATTCTTATTCATGTGGAGTCTATTTCTCTGTTTATTGTCACTATACAGCTGCAGAGCCTTTGCCTCATTTTGTTGTCTAGGATTCTTGGGATCAGGAATATGAAACAAGCATTTAATCATTGGGGGTGTGAAGTCAATAATAACATTTCCCTTCATATCCACACACTACCTAGTAGCAAGATTGTACGCTCTAGCTACTACAAGAATCAACTCCAGACATTGAATAGACAGGGGGAAGAGTGCCACTTGTTGCAACCCGGATTGAACAATCCTTTCTGTCCTTCCCGTGATCTGCTCCTCAGTGAATGTCTCCTCATACAACTCTTCATAGTTGAAAGGACCCAAATTGGTGTCACTAATGTCAATCCAGTTGGAGTCAATTTTCCTAGCCATGAGGACAACCTCCTGGTGCTTACATCTTAAGGTATATGGGAGTTGTTCCACTTTAATCTTCTTTGGCCTAGTTCCTTGCCATGAAGTTTCCCCTAGCTGGCTCCTTTGAGAGGCCTCATCCGATGCTCCCGACATCTGTCAATACCTACAAAAATTGCCTATATTAGATGAACAAAGCATCTAAGTTGGTCAATCATAAAGTCATTGCTCCATCCTCATAAGATAACACTTGGTCAAACTATGCCTCTATCGAAGGTGGAACTGTAGAAGCATCAGGCATAGACAATGTTTCATATAATGTGGTGGGGCCAGGATCAGGACTAGATACGAAAAAAAATAGTGCGAGAGGGGGGAACTAGGATAGGAACCAAAACATGCTCTGAAGCGGGACCATGAAGGGAATCGAAATGAGAAACAAAAGATGGTTACCAAGTTCAACTTCCTCCCCTGACCTGGTTTTGAAAAAGAGTAAAGACACCGATGTCATAAGAAGGAACAGGAACAGATCAGACACAAAGTCAGAGGTGGGACAGGAATGAGGATCAAACTAGAAACAAAAGATAGCTACTAAGTTCAACTTCCTCCCTGGATCTGGTTCCAAAAAGAGTAAAGATAGTCATTATAATAAAGAACGGGAACAAATAAAAACCAACCAATGAAGAGTCTTCAAAACAAGATGGTCACATGGGCCCCAAACCCTAGGTCATATGAGCCCCAACAGAAACTAGAAATAGAAAAACTTAAACCCCCAACAATTCCTCCATACATAAGTCATTAAAACCATGAACAGGTTAAATTGTGAAATCCTAATTTCCTCAATACCCTATTTGTAAAAACTAGGGCATGGCGAGAAACCAGTACGAACAACCCAAAATGAAAGTGATAAAACTAGAATAGGGTCTCAAAAAAAAATTCATTACTCGAGCAAGGAAACCCCTTCAAAATCAAAGCCCTAGTAAAAACTAGAGCACAAAAAAATAGACTTGTCACGAAAGTGACAACAAGAGAAAACAACAAAATGAAGACAACAAACGGAAAAAAAAACCCAACAAAATGAAAAGGGGACGTAAAAGAAAGAAAGAACCAAATAAAAATGACAAAAGAAACATAAACAAAGACCCACCGAGAGAACAAGAATTCACAGAATAAACACTGCTGCGAAAACGCCAAAATGACACAAATGAAAGAACAAAATGGAAGAAAGAAAAGGAAAAGAAACCTACCTCAAAACACCCCCAAGGATTTGACCAAAAATTCACCAAGATTCACTTTGCAATTCACCCCCGTGATCAAATCAATTCTCTCTAGAGTTCCCTGGCTGTAATTTTCTTAAACAATTCATATGATAATAATAATGAGGCAGTTTAAGCATAATTAAACCTTTAATTGATAATTCGTGCATGCAAACAGGCTGCATTTAATGCCATAAATGTGGTAGATAAGGGACAGAGCCAACAACATGATCAGACAGTTAAGTCAAGTCAATGGAACATCAAAAAGGTAAGGTGGACGCAGAGCCGAGTCAGAAACAAGATAAAGAAACAACACAAAGTTCCATATTTATTTCCAACCCCGGTTTTGATCCTGCGTGACCAAACAAACAAAAACACAAAGAAAATGACCAACAAAACAAGGGAACGGACCAACACAAGTGTTAGTAAAAAACAACCAACAAATGGAGAAGGGAAAAGAAGAAGGCAGAGTCGGAGTCAGAACCATATCTAAACTAGAAACCTTGAAATAGTTTCATGTCTAGATTTGGTTCTGGACCCGGTTCCGGCAGAACAAAAGATGGACTTAGGAGCAAAAACAAAGAACACCTAAGACCCAACTAGACAACCAAAGACAACCAAAACAAAAGACACAAAGGGGGAACCCATTTTTTATTCCAACACAAAAAAAATGGGGTGGTTATGCAAGGCATAACAAATGGAAACTTGGCTGGGGAAAATGGTTTACCCATTTTTAAGATATTGAAGAATTTAGTCACCCAAAAACTTATAATTTATGAGACACATTAACTTAAGTGTGATTATAATATTTAAGTAAAGTTGAGTTGGAGTCTCAAATGTAGGACCAACATAAACTACTACTTGAATCTGGGTGTGTGCATGCTTATGGTGCACCCTTCTTTATTTGAGCTTTCTCCACACCTAAACAACTATATCTATGATTCAAGCTACATAGGTTGAGTCCTTCGACTGTCATGCAATGGAATCCTAGGTATTGCTCCACTACCAGTCAGGAATCTATAGCCCCAATGGAGATACCTCTAGTTCTCTCAAAGGATTGCTCTACTGCTAGTCAGGCGCCCATAGCCCCAATAGAGATACTTGAATTACCCATTTAGTATTGAGTTTTCCTTTATTGTAGTGCTTCTCTTTTTTTTTAATATATCTCTTTTACAAGCCTTACTTGCAAAAATTATTTTCAAAAATCTCCTCAATACAAAGACTTTAATAGTCTAAGATGTGGGTTGAGAACTACAGTGGATCCTATGACAGTCTTGGGGAAACAAATTTTTCACTTGAATCAAAGATATAATCACCTTGACATGAATAGGCACTTTATAGTCGGATGTTTTATCTATTTTGAGATAGATTTCAATGATAGTTCAAGAGGTTATCTACAATATACCTTACTCCTAATAACCTTCAGACTCATGCTAAAATGACCATAAGGCATGAGCTTTAGAACAAAATATTTTGACACATATGCCCAAAAATACCTAAACCAATTTCTCTACTAGTGTCTACGGTATTCTTTGAATAACAACCCCAATGTTTTAAGATAGAAAGAAAAGAGAATCCCAAAATAAGAACACCAGATAGACACGAAACAACAAAGGAAACAAACAAAAAAAGAAACAACAAACAAACAAACAACAGAAGCAAAGGACCTTAATTACACAAAATACATATATACAAATGATTCAACAACTCAAACCTTTACGTGCTAAAGTAATGCTTGAGAAACTACCCATCGACTAGCAATGGAATAGGTTCTTCCATCAAGGTGCTCAAACGAAAAGCATTCTCACCCAAGATCTCGACTATTTGATAGGGATCTAGCCAGAGTCTATTGAATTTCTGTTGATCACCCTTTTTATCCTTAGCTTTGTCCCACAACAACACCAAATCTGAGATTTTGAATGCCTTAATCTTAGCTCTTTTGTCAAACCAACATTTGACAATAGCCTGATGTTTGAAAAACTACTCTAGAGCAGCATCTCTTTGTTCTTCCATGTTTAACAAGTTATTTAATCTCACCTCAATCTAGTCATCTCTTGTATAAAACTCCTACATGAACTTAAGAACAGGTATCTATAAGTGTATGGGAAAAACCGGATCTTGGCCATATACTAGTTTAAAAGGGGAACTTCCTAGAGCAACCTTAATACGAGTTCGATCTGCCCATAAGGAAATTCTAACTGGGTATGCCAGTCTCTAGGATTAATTTCAAGTAATTTCTTTATTACTTCTAACAAATTCTTGTTAGTATATTCCGCTACACCATTTCCCTGAGGATAGTAGTTATAGGAATACTTCAAGATAAATTTGTGCTCGTAAGCCAATTGTATAAATTTAGCAGATGAAAAGGCAGGGCTATTGTCACATACCAGGGAAAATGGGACTCCAAACTTGGTAATGATGTTTTCAGTGAGAAATTTGATAACCACCTCAGCGGTGTTGTTCTTGCATGGTTGGGCCTCATTCCAACGGGTGCAATAGTCTGTAGCAGTTAAGATGAATTTGTGTCCTACAAAATAATTAGGATTAATGAGCCCAATAAAATCTAGTTCCCATTGGGAAAATGGCCTTACCTCATATAATGGTTGTAGAGGAATTTTTGGATTACACTCCTTTGATGCAGAAGTCTGACATGTATGACATGTCCTGATGTGTTGATGTGCATCCCTAAACACATGGGGCCAATAATATCCTGACCTAAGGATTTGATGAGCCAAAGAATTGGCTGATCCATGTCTTGTGCCATGCCTACCATGGAATTCAGCCATGGCATGCTTGGCTTCTTGCTGGTCCAGACATTGTAGGTACACTCCCTCATAATTTATTTTGTATAGAGCCCCTCCTTTGAGCATGTAATGAGCACTCTTCATCCTTAGTGCCCTCCTATGGACAGCATTTATTCCTTCTGGGCATCTGTTATTGAGAAGGAAGAAGATCAAATCAGTATACCATGGGTCCTTGGTAAATGAGTGCACAGTATATTGTTGACAGTTAATATTCTTGTCAACCTCAGCCATGGCCTTTTATAAACCTTGTCCTCGGACAAGTTTCATTAGATGGATCTCTAAGTCATACTCTTGCAAGATAGCCATCCATTTTCCTCTTCTTTCCCCCAATTCACTTTTCATAAGGAGAGACTTAATCACCAGATCAAGCACTATAGCAATAACTTGGCTCCTTAGAATGTAATGCCTGAACTTCTTTACTACTCGTACCAGCGCAAAGGCATGTTTTTCCAAGGATGGGTACCTGACTTCTATGTTCTTGAATGGTGAGCTCATGAAGGAAATTGGTCTTTCATCTCCTTCACCTCTGCATTGTGTTAAGACTGATGCACATGAATGATCAAATGCAAATGAATAAATATAAAAAGGCTTTAAGTAATTTGGGCTGATCAAGACTGGTGCCTCAGATATTGATTGATTGATCTACGAAAATGCAGATTTAGCCTCATTGTTCCATTCAATTTTAGCATCTTTCTTCATCATCTTGTTGAGGGGTTTGACAATTTCTACAAACCTTGTTATGAACTTCCTTACGAAATTAATCCTCCCAAAGAAGGACCTCATCTCCTTTTTGCTACCTGACATCATCAATTTCAAAATAGCCTCAAATTTGTTAGGATCTATGGATATTCCCTTTTCTGATCACATGCCCTAGAAGTTTCCCTTCAAAAACTCCAAAGACACACTTCTTGGGATTCAGACATACTCCATAGCTAATACATATTTTAAGGGCCTTTGCTAAATCAACAACATGATCCTTTCTTTTTTTGGAAAATATTGTCAAGTCATCAACATATATAATAATACACTTACCTATCAAATCTTTAAAGACCACATCCATTGCACGTTGAAAGGTAGCTCCAATGTTAATGAGGCCAAATGACATGCATCTATAGGAAAATGTCCCCCACTTTGTAGTGAACGAAGTCTTCATCCTGTCCTCATGACTGACAAGCACTTGGTTATACCTAGAATAGCCATCTAAGAATGACATCATCTGGGATCCATTAACGGTTTGTAATACCTCATCAAGAGAAGGAAGTGGATAGTTATCCTTCTCTAAGGCCTTATTCAGATTTCTAAAATCAACACACAACCTAATCTCCCCACTCTTTTTATGTACTAGAACCAGATTGGTAACCCACGTGGAGTGCCTTACTGGGAAGATGATTCTTGCTGATAAAAGCTTTTGCACCTCCTTTTGTATTAAAGGTTCGATCAAAGCATTGACCAAGTGTTTCTTTTGACGAAAGGGCTTGGCTTCTGGCTTCAGCGGTATTGTGTGTGTGATGACAGAGGTGTCAAAATTCTTCAAATATTCATAACTCTAGGAAATATCTGCAATATCTTCTTTTAACACCTTGATTAATTTGTTTCTGATTTCCTCAGGGTAGGTTTTGCCTATAAGGACATTTCTTTCAAGGCTTGAATCAGCCAAATTAATCAATTCATACTTCCCTCCTTCACTTTGTGTTGGCACTCTCTCCTGAGCCCGAGGATCATAATCAAATATCCTTTCTAAGGCTACCATCCCCTTGGGGATGTTGTTACTCCCATTCTCCCTGATCTCTATCCGATTCATCTATGATTTGTCATTCAAAGACATCTGAACTTTCCAAAAAGGAAAGTATGTGTTGGTCATCCTCGAAGACCTAAAAATTATGAACATTATCAGAGATTGTTGGGACTGAAACTAACTCAACTAAAATCTTTTCAATTTGGAGTCATGCATAGGCTCCAAAGTACTAGCAGTAATTGCCAGAGCATCTGCAATATGATTTTTCTCCCTAGGAATTAGAGTAATTCTAAAAGCATCAAATTCCTCGATCAGATTCCAAAACCTATTTCTATATGCAACCAACCTCTTGTTATGGAAAGTGTATTGGTTGTGTACCTATTTGATGATGACCTCAGAGTCCCCCATCACCATAAGAGATGTGACCTTCTTCTGATAAGAAAACATTAAGCCCCTACCAAGTGCTTCGTACTCTGCCACATTGTTTGTGCAACCAAACTGTAGCCTATAGGAAGCAAAGTAAGTCTTCCCCTTTGTATTGGTTAACTCCACCCCTACTCCACTTCCTGATTTAGACTTGGAGCCATCAAATTTTAGGATCCATAATTGATCTGGGGTTGGGATCTCTCTTTTTTTCTAGCCTAAAGTATTTTGCTTGGCAGAAGTATATGGTGGCTCAAACTGGTTCCGATCATCAGTACTTGAAGGCAACTAGGGGCACAGTTCATCAGAAGATTTCCCTAAATTGAAAATTTGTTCAGGAAGTGATTCCTAAACCTCCCCTTGAGCTAGGTCATGATTTGGTACCTTCATCATCAATGCCCTGAGCATTGGAAGGGTTTCGAGAGTAGGTGTAAACAACAAAGACTGAGATTTATCAGTCTCTTTTGGTAATTCAGAACACATAACCTAATTCTGCTCGAGTTGAGAAGATGATTCCCTTTGAGTAGAGCCGACTCTTGTAAGGATGGTTGCATCCTTAGCTTGAAATGGAAATTCATTAGTGGATTGACACTCACTAGTTTCTTCTACCTAGGAGACATGTTTTAAAATATCTACACAGGGTTGGCAAGTTAACTCAAAATGGTTCTGGTAATGCACCCTACACCAATTAGGAAGTAGCAGACTCCACATATCAACCTCTTCTCCCAGTACCAGCCTATCCTATTGTAATTTTCTTGTTAGGACTTGTTGATTAACAATAATCATTGGGTCATTTTGCTGGGAAAGGAATGAGTCATCAGGATGAAGTACTGAAAAGTTCATGATCTCCTCTTGTTTGTAAACTCCTATCTCGATTTTGAAATAGGCTACCTCATTAGGGGTATCATATTCAGTGATCATGTGCTTGATCCTGGGCTCACTTTCAATTCTGATTTGGCTTGCTATTCCTTTCTAGGACAGCCACATGCATGAGAAATCCAAAGACAAATATCCACCTAGGCTTTTCATCAAGTCTCTGCTCAAGAGCATACCATAGGTTTCTGGGATATCTGCGACTTGGACATCCACATAAGTTTGGATCCTTGGATTGGACCCAATTTGTACATGAATGTTTTTAAGCTCTCCTACCACATTAACTTATGTTTTATCTAATTGGATAACCTTTTTATTTATCTTGGTGGGCTCAGACCTAACTTCCTACAAATGGAAAAGGGCATGACATTCCCCGACGCCCCAAAATCCAGCAGACAGTTATGTAAATTCTTTCGAAAAATTCTCAAACTTAGCAAGAAAGGTGGAGTACCAGTCATACCTTTGTAGAGAGTTGCATTCATCTCATTAGCAAGAATCACCTTTTCTTTTCCTCTTGACCTATATGCTTCCCCCAAGGCTTTCAACAAGATCTCCTTTTGAGCAGGGCACAATTTTAAAATGTCAAAGAAATACATTGAAGTGTTTTGCCTCTACATCTCTATAATTAAATTAAATTCACAATCATTCCTAACCTGATATTTAGGAATTAAAAATGAATTACCCTTGTTCTGAGAATTTGATGGCCCATTTGGTGGTGGTGGATTATTATCCGCATTCTAATTTGGCAGAACCATATTATTAGGAGGGGCAGAGGTTGTGAATGGCCCTTTGTTCTGATTTCTAAGGAAATGGCCTCCCTTGGTTTGGAAGGCTTGGGCATCGTAGACATCTTCTACTGCTTCATTGTCTTCCTGGTTGGGAAATGGCAGCTCTTCCTCAAAGATATGATATGCCATGGCAGTATCTGTTGGTCCCCCATATTTTTTGGATGCACCCTGGAATGGAGCATTAGCTTGGGCCATCTTAACCATTTTTTCCATCTTTGTGCAATGTACCTCAAAATGCACCACAGTATCATGTAGTTTACACCAATTAGTCATGAGGTTGAGGTTTGCCACATTAGCAGTGTGTGGCTTCTCATCTCCTGCTTGATAATTGTGGGAAACTCCTCCATTATTGGGTCTAGTATTCCATGGCCTATTGTTGCTAGGCCTTTGATTGTATCCTCTATTTTGGTTTTGATAATTTTGATTAGAGGATTTTTGGTTGTGGAAATTCCTATTGGTGTTCTGGTTGGTATTATAGTTCTGACTAAGATTTTGGTTAGGATAACCACCCTGATTAGAATATCCTCCTTGATTCTAAAAACCTTGGTTCTAGTTCTGAGGGGGATTCTATCTGAGTTGAGCCATGTCATTAGACATATGAGATAGTGTCTTTTTAAGAGTCTCCATCTCGTTGGTCAGTTGGAGAGTCTTTTCACTTTCTACATTCTTCACAACAAAATATGGGTTAACTGAACTTGATCCTCTAGCTTGATTTTGGTAATTTTGATTTTGCTAGGAGGAATCTTGGGGACCATTGTTGAAAAATGGCAAGGGAGGAAAAACTTGGAATGTAGACATAGGTCCGTATTGGGAATAAGACATCCCCAGAACTGTATTGAATAGAGGAGGGGGATTGGGCATTGGGTATCCTAAAGGAGGGAGAACTCATCCTAGACTCCCAGATTGTAGACTGATTTGTTGTTGCAACTGAATGGAAAGATGATACACCTTAGCCAAAGAGTTAGTTTCGTTAGCATTATACATCCTTTTTAAGAATAAACCAATCAAAGGGTCTACATCCCTCAAGTATTCCAAAATGGCAATGTTCTCAGCCTCCAGGTAAGGATCTTGCAACCTTCGGTACATTCTCTAGAACCTGGTGTTGAATAAAGGGAGTGGTTCATGGTGTTCCTTCCTTATGGTGGAAAACTGGTGGTAAAGGATAGCAGGCTCTACATAAATCTTAAACTATTTGATAAAGGAATTCTCTAGATACGTCTAACTTTAAATCGAACCTTGGGGTAAGTTTAGGTACCAATTGTATGCCATGTCTCCCAACGAGTAGGGGAACAATCTACTCACAACATCCTCATGGGCCACCTGAGCATGGGTACAAGCATCATTAAATTCATGTATGTGCTCCTCGACACTTCTTGACTCCCCATGCATGTACTTAGGACAAAACCTCTCTCGATTCTTTGGGAGATCGTGTATGCCACCAGGGATAGTCCCTAATGGTGAAGGGTTATTGGTGAAGTAAGCCATAGGTCTTGGTGGTGATATAGGTGGAAAGAGTTGTGGAATGGGTGAAATTGGTTGGTGAGGTGGTGTAGGTGGATTTGGTGGAAACCCAGGTGGAGTGAGCGGTGGTGATAAAGGTTGGATCAAAACTCTATGAGCCCAGGGCCTATGCCCAATGAGGGTTTGGAGTTCAACAAGTGGTTCAAGATTCATAGAAGATCTAAGAATTCTCTTGTACCTATCTGGTGAGAATGACCCAATGCGAACCAACTTATTCTTTAGGCCCTCCTTCTTGTGCCAGATCTGTTGATGGTCAAAATAACACAACAATGTTAAACAGAATATTACTATTCTATTTCTCCTGAAAGAGAAAGACAACATATAGTAATCTACCTCCCAAGGTCCTGGTAGTTGGTTCTCAACTGTGCTGATGTTGCTCAATGGTCAATATGATTGTAATTTTCAAGGGGCCTTTTCTGGTAATAAAGAACAAGAATACATAACATAAGGTAATCTATGATTTGAGGGTTTTAAACAAAAGAAAAAGATGAAACATATTTCTATCTCAGAGAGACATGAATGAAATCATTACATATCCAGATGTGTAGATAAAAAATGAGTGCTCATTTTACCTAACCACAACTACAGCAAGATGCAATCCATACAATAAACTACTCTACTGCATACATCCATAATGCTAATTCAGATATCATCAATCTTTACTAAACTTACTTCAAACAAATCATCCACTCATTATCCAAAATACAGATCAAATGAACACAATAACAATCTAATTCATAGATAATCTAATGATATGACCTTAAATCAAGTTCCTTCTATTGATTTTCATCAAATAAAGAATAATTAAGCACAACAAAACCCTGGCATATGGATTAATCATATATCATTAACCTTATCAAAAATGGATCCAAACTTTCAAAATATTGACATGAAAAAAATGGTATGAAAATTGTAAAATTATCAAGCCTTTTACTAAACTTTTCATAGTATCTTTCTAAAACATTGAAAATACTAGATCTAGTTTCTATCTTCTATCCTCAGGTGGCTTATCTCTCTTCAATTAGCCGACCTTTACAAAGTACATTATAAAAATACATATAGGATGCCACATGCACTAGTTTCTCAATCATTAACCAAGATCAACAATTCATGGAGTTGAAATTGAACGTTGAAGTGGACTCAAGAACCCCTGTTTCAAGGCTAATCACACCATAGTACAAACAAGGAAATCTGATACTCCAAGAGGAAGATGAAACCCACAGATTAGACTCAAGGTTGAACTTATGTCAAGATCCACAAAAAGAGGAGAAGAGCAGATACAATATGATGGAAAGAGTCAGTCACATTTGCATTGAATGCTCTAGGATATACTCATCAAAATTTGAGAACACCTATTGAAGAGTATCCAAATCTAGCCCATCCAACCAATCACCTTCAAACTTGATTCTTTCAAATTCTATAAAAACTAAATTTTGCATTTCCTTCAACTTGATTAGTTCCTTTTCAGCCGTTTTTACCTCCTCCCAGATATCTAGAAACTGATCTAGCATTAAGCTTTCTCCATCATCTCCTTTTTGCATGATTTCCTCAAACTTACCCCTCCATGTCTCCCTTAATTTATCCAAAGATAGGCCTTCTTTATTTGAGGAATCTAAATTGAGTACAATAGCCACAACTACCTCTAGCTCAACCATCTATTGCTTCAAGTCCTTACTCATTTCTTGGACTTCTTCTTGATGTCCATGCATAGCTCTAGAATTGTATCTTATGATACTCATAGTTTTCTCCACAAAGTCTTCATCACCAAGCTCAAAAATTGAAAATTCTATTAAGGTGGATTTGGGCACTTTACTGACGTCTTCTATCTTTTTAACATATTCCTTGTATTCATTGTCCTGCTTGTCCAAATCCTTAGCTTGATGGTCTAGATCTTCTGCTAATTCAAGAGCAGCTTTATGAATCTTAGCACCCTCAACAAGAACATCATCAACCTCCTGGTTGATCTTATCAAACCACTTGTTCATCATCCCTACCTTGATTTTCATCTGAAGCAAATCATTTGCCTCTCTTTTTGTGAACAAAACTGGGGATTCAAGAGGAGTAGCTTGTTGAGAAATGGGACTGGAAACATCTTTTAAGAAACCATGGAGCTGATCTAATTGAGCCTTAAGCTCATCCTTCCTTTTCTTATCTTTGATCAACCGAGTTTTGGTTGAAGAAGCCACAATATCAATAAAACTCATTTGTTGGTTTCTAGTAGGCTTCCCCAAATTTACCGCACCCAGCTGATAATCAGTTATTTGCATGTCATCACAGTCCTTCTCCATTACATGAATGGTACATTCAATAATGATCTCTCCAGCATCAGTGAGCCTAGAAGAATGAAAAACCTGGGCCTTCTTCTTTGGATTTTCCTTCCCAATTTCTTCCATCATTTCTTTCGAGTTCAACGGCTGTGGTTTAACAACTGGTTTTCTCTCTAAGTCTAGCTTTAGCCAAGTGGGATCAACAGGAGTAGTGGATGCCTAGGCTGAAGAAGAAGCAACAGTAGTGGAAGACAGAGGTTGCAACAATGTAAGCCTTGGTTGAGAATCAACCTCCTACATATTTTGTTGATCACTTTGATCCCTTTCCTGTGGTAACCTTTTTGCTTCCTCTTTATCCTTTTGATCTTGCAGTCTCTTACCCTCCAGCTCCTTCCTTAAGCATTCAGCTTCTTCTTTCTTATTTTCTAACATTTCAACTTGCTACTTTTTCAATGTTTCAACGTAGTCCCATGCTTCCTTGGACTTCTTCACATGTTCAACAATCTCAATATCTTCTCTTTCCCTATTCAAATGTTCTTGCTCTTCCTTTTTCTTATAAGCCTCTTCTTGTTCTATGAGCTTAGCCTCAATGGCTTCCTTTTCTCTTCGTTGCTAAGCCTTTTCCTCTTCAAGGTCATGAATTTTCTTCTGCATCAACTTATCTCTTTCTTCTTGAATTTTTAGCTCCTACTCCTTTTGTTATTGGTGTTGAGCCAGTTCATCAACCTTGACCTTATCTTCCAATTCCTTCTGTTGGGCCGCCAACTCAGGTTGTGCTCTGGCCTCTTCTTCTTGTAGCTTAGTTGATGCCTCAACTTGTGCCTTAGCATCACCTTCTCTCTTCACATCTTCAAATATTTTTCATTGATCTTCCTCAGTCAATACATGCTCAGTCCTTGCATCATCTGTCATATCAAAAGATGTTAAAGTTGGATGCTCTTTATCAGATGCAGTCTTTTCTGAATCAGTTTCAATATTATGTATCTCAATTTGATCCTCCATTTGTTTAAACACCTCTAATTCAACATGGAGAACTCCCTTTGGTAATTCTTGGCCTAACTCTTGTGCATCAAAGTGTTGAATAGGTACCTTTCTTACAACAAATGTAGAAACACCCACCTACGCAGTGGTTTCATCTTCTTGTACTTCTAGAAGTTCCTAAGGAACCACCTCCTTTTCTTGTGCACTAGAAGGCATAAACTCTAGAGGTTCCCTAGGTGTCATCCTCCTCTTTTCCCTTTTGTATCCTTGGGTGGTACCTGTAGCCTTCCCCTTCTTGGATGATGTAGCCTCGACCTGATTACCTCTTAAACTTACCCACTGAATACTCCTATCAAGCATTGGTCTCACAATCTGCATTATATCAATGGTCTCATCAACATCCCAATTTATTGGATCAAGATCCTTAGTTCCAATCTTGTCTGCATCATACCTGATATCCAAAATTATCCCATCATTAGATAATGTATTAGGAATATCTTCCTTTATCCCAGACTCAATCATGAGTGGGATAGGTATCCTTTCATAATTCCTTCTCCTAAGATCATAATCATCTTGTAGATCTTCCCAGAAATCCTCCAATATATTGAAATGCTTCTCAAAAACACTAGGGAACAAATCTCTCATCTTGTACTTGGGGTCATAGCATTTCCTGGCAGTGTACAAGCCCAACTTAAAATAAATTAATTTACCACAAACAACCTTACCTGCCTAAATATGTGGACAACAAAAGGCCCCTAGCTTCATTGGAAACTTATGGCACCCACTCTTATGTTTGTTGCTAAACTGGAGATTCACAGCCAAGGCTTGATAAATAAATTCCATTAAAATAATCCTATCACCAAAACATCTTGGTAGTAAATGGGGGTGACCATCAAAGCCTACTATCCTGAAGTAAGTGAATGTGGGATACTAGATAAACCAATGCCCCCACTCATTCACAAAATCCATTTCCTCCCTGCTAAGCCTATACCCAACATCACCATTTAGCTTGTTAATGATAACATAGAGAAAAACATCATTAAACCTTCTATAATATTTCTCGGATTCGTGCAAGGCGAGTTGGTTATAATATTCCCACAGCTTCTTCTATCCTTGGGCTTCTCCCAACATACCCATTGTCTGAAGTCCAAGAAAAATCCCCACTCGAGCAACTGCATAGATGACATAGGAGGTCACAAAGAAACATTTGGTTTCTCTCACCCTTAATTATCATCTAATTGTGTATGCTATCAGACACTATCATTGACCAATCAAATTGTTTCCTTCTATCCAAAATAGCTTGGATAAAAGGAAACATCCATTCCTTAAATAGTGAAGCATCTCTCTTCCCAAACACCCTAGAAAGGAATAAGATTATATCTCCAATTTCTTTATTAAATTTGGCCCTTTTAGGCTGGTCTGGAAGTTTGGTCAGAGACTTCTTTTCCACTTGCAGCCAATTCTTATTCATGTGGAGTCTCTTTCTCTCTTTGTTGTTACTATACAGCTTCAGAGCCTCTGCCTCATTTAGTTGTCTAGGATTCTTGTCATCAGGAATATGAAACAGGAATTTGATCATTGGGGGTGTGAAGTCAATAATAACATTGCCCTTCACATCCACACACTGCCTAGTAGTAGGATTGTACACTCCAACTGCTGCAAGAATCAACTCTGAACATTGAATAGACAGGGGGAAGAGTGCCACATGTGCCAACCTAGATTGAACAATCCTTTTTGTCCTTCCCGTGGCCTGCTCCTTAGTGAATGTCTCCTCATACAACTCTTCATAGTTGAAAGGACCCAAATTGGTGTCAGTAATGTCAGTCCAGTCGGAGTCAGTTTTGCTAGTTGTGAGGATAGCCTCCTGGTGCTTACATCTTAAGGTATATGGGAGCTATTCCACTTTAATCTTCTTTGGCCTAGTTCCTTGACATGAAGTTTCCCCTAGCTAGCTCCTTTGAGAGGCCTCATTCGATGCTCCCGACATCTCTCAATACCTGCAACAATTTCTAGTATTAGATGAACAAAGCATCTAGTTAGTCAATCATAAAGTCATTGCTCCATCCTCCTAAGATAACACTTGGTCAAACTATGCCTCTATTGGAGGTGAAACCGTAGAAACATCAGGCATAGACAATGTTTCATATAATGCGGCGGGGTCAGGATCAGGACTGGATATGAAACAAAATAGTGCGAGAGGGGGGAATCAGGATGAGAACCAAAACATGATTGGAAGCGGGACCGGGATGGGAATCACAATGAGAAACAAAAGATGGTTACCAAGTTTAAATTCCTCCCCAGACCTGGTTCCGACAAAGAGTAAAGACACCGACATCATAAGAAGGAATGGGAATGGATCAAAGACAAATTCAAAGGCGAGACAAGAATGGGGATCAAACTAGAAACAAAAGATGGCTACTAAGTTCAACTTCCTCCCCGAACTCGGTTCCGACAAGAGTAAAGATAGTCATTATAATAAATAATGGGAACGAATAAAAACCAACCAATGAAGAGTCTTCAAAACAAGATGGTCATATGGCCTCCAAACCGTAGTTCATCTGAGCCCCAATGGAAACTAGAAATAGAAAAACTTAAACCCCCAACAATTCCTCTGTACAAAATTCATTAAAACCATGAACAGGTTAAATCGTGAAACCCTAATTCACTCGATACCCTATTTGTAACAACTAGGGCACGGTGAGAAACAAGTATGAAAAACCCAAAACAAAAGTGATAAAACCAAAATAGGGTCTCAAAATGAAATTCATTACTCGAGCAAGGAAGCCCCTTCAAAATTGAAGCCCTAGTAAAAACCAGAGCATGACAAAACGGACCTGTCACGAAGCGACAACAAGACAAAACAATAAAATGAAAATGACAAATGGAAAGAAAAACCCAAAAAAATGGAAACGGGATGAAAAAGAAAGAAAGAACCAAATAAAACTGACAAAAGAAACATAAACAAAGACCCACTGAGTGAACAAAACTTCACAGAATAAACACTCCTACAAAAATGCCAAAATGACACAAACAAAAGGACAAAACAGAAGAAAGAAAAGCAAAAGAAACCTACCTCAAAATTCCACCAAGTATTTGACCAAAAATTCACCAAGATTCACTCCACAATTCACCCCTGTGATCAAATCAATTCTCTCTAGAGTTCCCTGGCCATAATTTGCTTAAACAATTCACATGATAATAATAATGAGGTAGTTTTAGAATAATTAAACCTTTAATCGATAATTCGTGCATGCGAACAGGCTACATTTAATGCCATAAATGTGGTAGATCAGGGACAGAGCCAACAACGTGATCAGACAATTAAGTCAAGTCAATAGAACATCAAAAAGGTAAGACAGACGTGGAGCCAGGTCAAAAACAAGATAGAGTAACAACACAAAGTTCCATATTTTATTTCCAACCCCGGTTCTGATCTCGCATGACCAAACAAACAAAAAGAAAAAGAAAACAACCAACGAAACAAGGGAATAGACCAAAAAAAGTGTTAGTCAAAAACAACCAACAAACGGAGAAGGGAAAAGAAGAAGGCAGAGTTGGAGTCAGAACCATATCTGAACTAGAAACCTTGAAATAGTTTCATGTCTAGATTTGGTTCCGGACCCGATTCTGGCAGAACAAAAGATGGACTTAGGAGCAAAAACAAAGAACACCTAAGACCCAACGAGACAACCAAAACAAAAGACACAAAGGGGGAACCCATTTTTTATTCCAACACAAAATAAATGGGATAGTTATGCAAGGCATAACACATCCTAGCATCGACCTCTCCTATTGCTTGTTCCCTCACTATATCCCTCCATGTGATATATATCCCTCTAGCCACCTATCCTCCATCTCTCCTACTCCCAAACCTCTTGTTCCAATCTCATTTGATCCACATGCTCCTCCAGTTGTGATATCCTTTGTGTGGTATCATCTCTCTCCTCCTACAAATTCTGCACCTAGCCCTCTACTACCTCAACTCTCTCCAATAGAGCCCCTACCTCCCTAATTTCCACCTCTACACAATCTGATCTCTCCCAAGCCTCATCCATCTCCCCCAAAACCTTCTCCAATTGTCTACTTAGATCATCTCTCTCTATCTCCACCTCTAGTAACTATCCCCTTGCCTCCACCAAGCTCCCAAATGCTCTATCCCCATCTTTCTACATGATCTGTATTGCATCCTGCAGCCGCTGCAACTCAACCTGCTACCTACCCACCTCTTTCTACAGCCTATCTTTGTTGGCCTTTGAATCTCTAAGCCTATGCTCTACTATATGTAACCTATCCCACACTCTTGTCAATAGTACCGTTGGGTCCTCTAGTGGTGGTGGTATGTATGGTACCATGGCTAATGGATCCACTGCAATGGCATCTACCTCCATCACCTTCTCCTCTCCCCTTACCTCCTCCATCTCCACCTCCACATCCCCATCTCTCCTCTTCTATTTTCCCCTCCTCCTCCTCCATGGCCTTCCAGTTCCCACTCATCATTTGTTCCAAAATGCAGAGCACCTACGATTGGGTGCACTGTGGAAATCCTCCTTGGCCTATGCTTGGCCCACCATGCAACATATCACACTATATTGCCTGCATCTGCATCTCCTCCCCTCCACAGCCATACTATGATGGGGAGTTTCTCCCGCATCTATAGTGCATACTCGGCTATCAACCTCTCTCTTCGTATCACTGCTGACTCCCATCTGATCCGTCTAAACATATGGGGTCCTACAGGAATGTCTTGTTGCATGTCATACTATCGAGTAACCCTATCAGGTTTGTGTAGCTCTATGATAAGGGGGTCTCAGCCAATCAAATAAAACCTTGAGAATAGATACCCCCTCCATCACCTGTCATCATCCCTCAATCCCAAAAATCTCCATCCCAGGTAAGGCCTCCAAGTGATATCCTCATCTACCAATCCATCCAGTCTCGACCACCAATCCTCCAAACTACCTACCTCCTGATAGTGTAATCTCTAGCCGTACTCCAATCCCCACCAATATGCTATTTGTAGTGTCTCATCTTGAGCTCCAACAATCAATATATCTAGTCGCACCATACGAATGTGCTCCTAGGCCCATAACTAGAGCAATGTAACACATTTAATGCTCAACACTTTCCTATAATAGATCATGTACATGTCTCAATATAACTATACCAACACACATGCCCCCCATGCAAAAAATCACTCTCGCCTCTCCACAATATGTTAGACAACCTCAATCATATTGAGGCTGAAAAATATGCCACTCCTATCAGGAAGGAGAATCCCATTGATAAGTCTGTATAGGTACAAAGGTAACACTACCATATCTATCCCCAAGCATGCATCAATATCTAACTGCTTCCCTTAGATGGGAAGGTTAACTAGTCCAAACACTACCCGTACACTCCTATCCATTGACTGTCGCAGTGTTGCACTGATGAAGTATTTGTGGATTGATAATCTCAAGATACTCTAGACATCCTCCAATTTCACCATCATCTCCCTTGTCTAGAGATGGAATGTGGATGTCTCTGAGCTCCACCACTCTATCAAAACTGTCAGCAAAGGTTTTTGTGCTCTAATGTTGGGATATCCCAACATGTGAAGTAGGCTCGCTTGTTCTAGTGCCGCATGATCCTTAGTGGTCATCACTTCCGTAGTCACCTCCAACAAGGTTGAGTTTCTCTCTCATGTCCTCAGAGTCTCGAAACTCTGCCTCCATGCTAACCATCCTGCTAGACTTTCTAACACTTCATTACTATCTTCTTTCTTTTTCATCCCTGCCCCAGTTTGACAAGTTCACCTTTGTGTAAGGTGAGTTCGCCTATCCCCTTTTCTAGTGCATTCACATGTCCAATGTGCACATTATCCCCTGTGGTTCCTTTTCATAAGTTCACTTGTTCCTCCAACACACCTTCCCCTTTCTTGTCTAAGCACATATCCACCTCTCTTTTCCCTAGAGGCGAACTCATGTTTGCCCCTTTTCTATTATGGGCGATTTCACATTTGTCCCTGTGTATTTTCTTCCCGAGTGGTGAGTTCGCATTCAACTATTCGCATTTTGGGTGGATTCACATCTGCCTATTCCCCTCATGGGTGGATTCACATCCTCCTATTCTTGTTTTGGGTGAATTCACGTCTACCCTTTTCCCTTTTGGCAATTTCGCAATCGCCTATCCATATTTCCCCCACCCCTGCATTGTGTAGGTTCATCCTTTTTGGAGAGAGGTGATTTTGTAATCACCCCTCTCCAAGCATATCTTCCCCTATAGTATATGTGCCCATTCCTTTCCTTTCCAATTCACTAGATAGGCGAATGCTCTTGGCCGAGAGGGCGAATCCATCCTTCTGTGGTGAATCCGCTTACCTAGCTACTATCCTAGAAATTAAAGCATGTGATTAAAAGTTCAAATCAAATCACAAAGTTAAGATTTGAGACCTACCTGGTAGGGTACCACTCACTCATAGTAGAATTCTCACACCTCCTCTCCTTGGTGGATCAGCTCGATGTCACCCTCCATGTCGCTCATTGTGTCAACAATCATGGTCACTCTCTCTCTCTTGTCAAATTGTGTGATGAAAAGTGTGCAAATGAAAATTAGGTGAATAATGAATTTTCAAATTTACTATTTATAATTTTCATTTCTTACCTTATTTATCTTTTTAATTTTTGGGTAATTTTTACCCTTTAATTAACCCTTTATTAATTCATTTTCCCCTTTTCTTCTGAGTGCTGCCATTTACACCTCGTTTGTCCATTTTCCTCCATTCAAAATCCATTCTTCATGGTTTTTCATGCTCTATTGCATGGTACCCTTTGTTTCTTCCTATCAATAAGTCGTTAGGGGCCCCTTTTTCTTCCCCATCTACCCTCTTGAGGGGGCATACCCTACATATTTTTGTATTCTTCTTTCATATTCATTTTCTTATGATACTAGGAAATCATCTAACATTCTTGTCTTCTATCGAGTCATCCATGTTTTATTTTTCTTTGAAACACTGTTATTTTAACATTATTTTGAGGGAAAAAATGTAGATACTTGAATTTGACCGCCCCCATATGGTCAAAGTCACCCTCGCATTCCTCTATCTTGCATCTCTAAGCCACATCAATTAACTAATTTATTATTTGATTAATATTTCATCTTAGCCTAATGTCTCCTAAGGTATTTGATTAATCAATTAAATACCTTACCCCATTCATCTCTAAGTTAAATAAATAGACCAATTTATTTAAATTAGTCACTAGCCCAAATGAATTAAATCAATTTTTAATTCATATTTTTCTCTCTCCTCATGTCAATATCCTCCATAATCATCTTTAATCTAGATTAATCTAATTAATTTATGATTAGGGTGTGCACATCCCTAATCATCATTAGGGTTACATCCTCCATAATCTCCCACTTTCATGTAATCCTTCATTAGTCTACCCAATCCCACATTTGCACAACCTTAATTATGGATTATTCCCTAACCTCACCTAATTCAATTTATGGCATGCACCCTTAGTCAACCTTCATAAATGCTTTCTTCATTTGGAGAAGTCATCTCCACCTTCTAAGGAATTTAAAATTCCTTTTATTTCCCCATGCATCCTATGTGGAATTTTTTTAATTCCACTTTATTTCTCCCACACCCTTGGAGAAATAAAGGACTAGTTTAAAATTCCTCTTCCAATCCCAAGGTCAAATCTCCAAAACCAAGGGAGATTTTAGAAGAATTTAAAATTCTTCTATTGTCACATCATCCCATGATATGGGTAGATGAGACAAGACTTTCCTTTTCCACATCATATCCACTTCATCTCCTCTTGTCCACCTCATCTAACGCATGTTAGCATGAGATGGCTTGTGAGTTATCAACTCACCCTAGCCCTTAATCTCCTCGACCTTGGATGCATCTCATCCATCCATTGGTTTAGAGGCACTTCCCCTAAAAGTAGTGGGATGACCCTCATTTGACTATCCATCAAGCATTCAAGAATTCAAGCCAACTTTAGCATTCTAATACTATCCACCATTGTTGCATCCATTAGAGACACCATCTTGCATCTATCTAACTACCCATATCCATCATTGTAATCTCCATCCCATTAGCTTTATTTTGAGCACATTTGCATGCCATTTTTCCAACAAAGGAGCACACAATGAAGCATCAAAAAAGGGCCAACCAACTCATCAATTCAAGCAAGGGTATCATTTATTTTTATTTTTTTTTACTTTAACTTAGGCTTATCATTGAGTGTTTGAGCTAGTGTTTTCCTTTTTTCATTTTATCTTGTCTTGCATCTTAGAATAGGAATTTTCACTACACAGATATATTTGACATTGTATGCCTATATGACATTCTTGTAAGCCTATATGGCTATTTTGTACATATTTTATACTTATATTGACATATATTGATGTATTCCTACATGGCTATTTGGTTAATACAAATATTTTTTTATCGATGGTGTCCATATTTTCATTATAAATCCATGGTTCTGTAGATATGAGTTATATGTATTCAAGTGTATACTTTACAACTTACGTGTATACTTTGTGACTTATGTGTTTTCATGTGTATACCTTGTATTCATGCATATACTTTGTGTATATGTCTAAAAATGGTCATGGTTAATCGAGCTTGTTAATTAATTAAATATAAATTAATTAATTAATCTCCTAAAGTCATCTACATATAAATAAATTTAATTATTTATTTATATTGTTCACTTTTATAATTCTTCTACTTTAATTAAATAAATAACTTTATTTAATTAATTACCATCTTCCATATTCCTCTTAATTAAATTAAATAAATTTTATAATTTATTTATATTAATTATCATGTTATTCCAAATTTGAATATTTGAATTCAAATAATGGAATATTTCTCCAAACACTATCTTCATCTCATAGTTAAATTAAATATCATAAATATTTAATTTAATACCATTTCTCACTGCACATAAATTAAATATTTTAAATATTTAATTACCTTCTAAATTCACCTCTCACACATAATTAAATATTACTTATTTAATTATGCGAACTTCTAATTTCATCCTCACATATAATTAAATTAATTTATTTATTTAATTATGAAATTCATTTCAACTCATTATTCAAATGGAAACCTTCTTTCGGTTCTGAATTAGAAAGATTGAAGAAAAGGAAACCTTCTATCTCTCTCTCTCAACTTTCAAAAATCTTTCACCGTTCATTCTAATAAGCTTGATCTAAACCGTTAATCATGGCAGCCAATCAAATTCATTCAAAAACTCTTTAAATTCATGTGCAAATCCAAGCATTGGTTACGATGACGACAACAAACATACATGCAATTACACTTACGCTCTTACATTTTTAGCATTTCAACAATAATCATATCTTAACAATAATTTGATCATAGCATAGCATAATCTTGCATTTTTAGAATAGTATGCATTTTTAAATCTCATTCTCTAGTAGTCCATTTTGTTGAGCTTAGCATATCAAATCTGAGAGCAACTTGAAACAACGAAATCACTGGAGATAGAGAGCAATAAGACAACTTTGAAGAAGCTGCCATTAATAGTTTGTTTATCTATTTTTCTTTCAATTTCTTTGATCTAATGTTTTATTGATTTGTGTTTGAATTCCTTTATAATTGATCATATTTTCATACACACATAAAATGGCGCCCACCGTAGGGCCTATGCCCTGATTTTAACCTTTTCTCATAGAGTATTCTGATAGGTTTCCTTGTTCTGGAGTTTGGTCTTTCGGAAAAGTTCGCATTTTAGCACATCCGACATTTTCTGCAGCGCATCTGGGGTTTTTGACTCTTCTGTTTTGCATTTTTTTAGCACATCTAGTGACTGTTCCAGTGCATCTGAGGGTTAATTTAGTGCATCCAAGGGATAGAATAGCACATATAGTTAATCACATTTAGAGTTAAAATCTGTATTTAGATAAAGTAGCACATTTAGGAATTATTTTACCACATATCAAAGTTAAGTTAGCGCATATAAGGTAGATTGTAGCGCATTAAACGTTGCATTATTTACAGAGTTAAATCTACATTCAACTAAAATAGCGCATTTAAGAACTGTTTTAGCACATTTAGTAACTTTCTGTAGCACATTTAGGAACTCTTTTAGTGCATTTAGGATTTTTCTATAGTGCATTTGGGATCTATTTTGGCACATATAGGGTCTATTTCTGTGCATCTAAGATTTATTTAGTGCATTTGAGGTTTTTTTCTACGCATATACGTTCTATTTTGGCACATATGGGTTGTAATACAAAAACTGAATTTTGAGTCTGACGCCTTCCGCAGACAGAATTTTCTTTGGTTAAAAAAAAGCAATCCTAGGATAGTCACATCTAGATAAAATGAATCAATCCTAGGATAGACATGGATTTTAAAATGAATCAATCTAGGATAGTCACCACACAATGATCTTGCAATTAAAATTGAACAATTTGTTTTTATGAAGCAATATCTTCACTTAGATTAGATCATTGTGATTTGGGTTTTAAAAAGAACATTTGTTTGCTTTGTCTGTGGCAATAGGTCTATGCTCTCCCCTTAACTAGGTGATCAAAATACCAGCCCTGCCTTTTCAATTTCATGCAAATTTACTGCTTTAATTACATCCTTTAGAGAGCCTTCTCTTGTGGGAAAAAGTACTCACCCAAGAGGAAAGACTCAAGTGGGTTCAAGCCAAAGCTAGGCTATTCTGCCCCACTATAAAATTTAAAGCAAATTTAGGGAAACCCTCTTTTTTCGGTAGTGTGCAAGATAACCATCCCCAAAGCCTTTGTTCTAAAGGTTGGGAGGTCTCCTGAGGGAGTTTATTATTGTTGCACCGAACGGAAACCCTTACTACAAACCTAGTGTAGTAGCCAACCGAAGTCAGTTTTTGAACATCCTAATAATCATAGTGCAAGGGGAGGGAAGAATCTGCCCCCAAGACACTCACCATATAATTTCCAAGGATCGTTTGCTCATGGGATCTGGTATCCACTTCCATCACTCTGAGTACACACTTGGAAAAGAAAAAAACACAGGCGCCCTTTCAAGGGTGACACGGATGTGTGAGTTGACATAGTTCTAAGATGTGGGTTTTTGATTACTAGGATGACCTACTTGAGTACTAAGAGTGAGTTTTCCTGAATTGTATCTCATGTGCTAAACCTGTGAAAACACTTGTTGAAAACATTTTCTTGATCAAACACTTGATGTTAGTATAGGGTTTTAAAAACAACTATTTTTCAAAATGTTTGTTGTGTCTTCCATCACATTAATTTATATAAAAAGATCATCTAAAATGACCATGAAGAACAGCAATTGAAATCATTCAAAATTTATTCACATCTTTGGTCCAGTAGCATTCTCGATATCTCTCTCATGCTTAGAGAGTGGAAATCAAAAAAATTTGTCAAGAAACCCGTTTCCAATAGGATCAAGAAACCCAAGAAACATTTAGGGTACAAGAAAACATTGAAACAAAGAAAATTTTTGCACAAAAGTCAACACGTCTTGCTTCATTATCGCGGATTTCTTCATAGATATCAAGAGTTTATTAGGGGATTCACTGACGAGTATGTTGTAGATCCCTTGGATTCTTGACCTTATTATCAGAGATTAGCTCTATCTCAATGACATAATGTTAATCAACCTCTTGAGTTTGACAATATACCACAACCTTCTATATATTATCCTTCACATCCCAATCAAATTCTTCGGTGATCTTGAAAAATTTCTTCAAAAGCAAAGATAAAATCTTTAGGAGTGCACTTTTCAAACAAATTTCTGATTATTGATTCAACTTCCCCAATAGGATTCTAACATCCTTCATCATTGGAAGCCACAATCAAAAATTAGGAACCTCTTTGGTCATATCATAAGATTCACATCTTATTAGATCAAGATATCATCATCATCGCACTTGTCAGAACTGTGATCTAAGTCTACAAGAACTCTTCAAAATCATATGCCTATCTCTACAAGATCTCAATACAATAAATTGAAGGATGCAACCCAACAAAAAGTCCATACCCAAAACACTCAAGAAGAAGGTGAAAGCAGTAATCCTCTTTACAGCATAAGTTGTAATCCACTTTTCGACAACATGGATAACAAAGAAGAAAATCCATTCCACAACTATAGAGACGTGAACAAAACCCATATAGATAGTGATGAGGAACAAGATGAAGAATGTCTTAGAGAGGCTTAGCAAGATCCCAAATTTCACAAAGCCATAGAAAATATCTTGCAATGTGATAAAGAAAAATATTTCCTCTATCTAGCTAACCAAGGAGCTAAATTACCTCATGACTTTAATACTGAGAATTTGAAGAATAAACCTGAAGAAACACCTCTATCTGATCTTAGTGCTTTGACTCAACAAATTAAGGCACTTCAAGGAAAAATTAAAGAGTTACAAGGGGGATCCAAAACAAATAAATATACCCTTGAGGACATTTTTCCTTATCATTTCAATCAAAGTCTCAACATGATTCCATTTCCCAAACATTGTGAAATTCCAAAATTTGATCATTATAATGGGAAATCGGATCTGATTGATCATGTTAGAGACTTCTGAAACATGACTTTAGAATTTTCTCATGAGGACACTTACCTGATGCATTTGATTCCTAGGAGTCTTGGAGGTCACTCTATGGAATGGCTATCAAAAATTGCACCTCTTGTCAAAACGTTTGAAGAATTAATCAATCTGTTTATATCACAATATGCATACAACATCCAACACCAATTCACTATCATAGATCTTTGTAAAGTTGCACAAAAACCTGGTGAGCCTTTTATTACTTTTTTTAGAGATGGAGAAGAATGTTCGCTAGATATCCATGTCCTATTCTTGAAAAGGAAAAGATGGTCACCTTCATTAACAACTTGAATTCATAGATGAGCTATCGTTTGAACTTACATTTTCCTCCCTCTTTTGAGAAATTGATTGAAGATCCTATAACCATTGAAAGTTCTTTGGTCAAAAGCGGAATTATAAAACTGGACAAGGACAATCTTGGCTCATCCAATCATCATAACAATCAGGACAAGTCTAAATTTTTGACTCGCAATAAGAACGTGGTGAATGATGGTGTTGTTGATGCGAACCATGTCTCGACCAAGCCATTTGTCCTTAGTACTCCAAGTACTCTGCACAACAACAACTATAATAATGTCAACTCGATCACCAATCAAGGAAACAATCCTCCTCCTCCGAGGAGCAATATGAATCAAAATTCTACTCCCAATCAAGGGACTACCAAAAATTAGGGTTACCAGGGAACCAATAACAATTACAACTCCTTAGGGAGTACCTCGAATACAAATCCACAATGATTTTCATTCTTCTCCAATAGAAGAACTTACACTCCACTGGGTCAATCTTTGGAATCTGCATTCAAAGAGTTGATGGCTAAAACTGTCATTACCTTGCCACCTCAACGAAACTATGAACCCAGTGTGAAGCCTCCATCATGAATGAGGTATACTATTGTGACTATCATCGGTGCAAAGGTCATCACACAAATAATTGTCAAGCCTTGAAGAATACCATTCAAGACTTAATCGAGAATGGCACCATCACAATAGAAGGACATCAACAATCAAATCAAGACCACCAAGATTTTCACAATCCTTTTCCCAATTATCAAAAAGGTGAGTCTTCTGGAAAAAGTGTGAATCATATTAAGGATCTGATAATTAATCATTACTACACTAATGACGAATGGATCAATGTTATAAAATTCAAAGAAAAGATGGAATATAGAGAGGTCAATGCAACAAGGGCACAAGCTATAGTTTTCTTAAAAGGTGGCTCCTCAAAATCCACTGGACCTACACCTCAACATCAATATGATTTAGTCAACCAACTTCGGAAAACTCCTACTCAAATTTCTATCTTGGAACTCTTGAAGATTTCCCTAGCACATAAGGAAATTATCGAAAAATCCCTCATTGAAACAACTGTATCCACTAATTTGGATGTGGACCAATTTCAAGCCATGGTAGGACACTTTTCCTCACCCACATGCCTTTCATTCTCTGAAAAAGATGGTGTTTCCATAACTCACCCCCATAATTCATCATTATATTTAGAGGTCATGGTTCACAAGTTTCGTGTCAAATGAGTTCTAGTAGATGGAGGCACTAGTTTAAACATATGTACCATGAAGTTGGTTAAGGCTTTAGGATTTTCTAAAAACTCTATTGATTTCAGAAGAAAGATTACCATTAAAGCCTATGATGATGAGGAAAGAGCATCCAAAGGTCTAATAATGTTGCCAATCAAAGTGGGCCTTGTTATCAAAAATACTTTCTGTCAAGTATTAGATTGTGATCTTGCATACAACATCTTATTGGGTTGTGCTTGGATCCACAAAATGTAAGCGGTCCCATCCACATATCATCAATATCTCAAGTTTCTTTATGATGGAAAGGAAATCACGATATCAGCTGATAATTCAAATATTCAAACTTGTGCTAATATCAAAGCCAGTCAAGATACTTTGGTTCCTAACAATCGAGAAGCTTGTGCTAGTACTTCTCTCAAGATTGACACACAAATCAGTCAATTAGCCAATAGTTTTGACAAGAAATTGAAATTCAAAGACCAGGGAGTCGGGGAGTACTCTCTCTATTTGGCTGATTTACCTACATCACCTTGGTCACATGGACAACCTTCCATCACACAACATCAAATATTAGCAACATCAACATCAACACAACCACCAACAAAGCCAATCACAAAGTTTAATGGACAATTCATCAAAGAAAAATTCCCCATGGAAGATCCTGAGGATAGGTAAATTCTAAATTGGCTCTATAAAGATGAAGATGAAGCTATTTTTAATGTTAAATTACCAATAGATAGATATGGAAAAGGGTATTCAATTATGCAGAAGATGGGCTATGATAAGGGTCCTATTGGAAAAAGAAAAGGAGTGGTTGAGCCTATTCACCTTTGAGGACTTGCGGCAAAAGAGAAAACTGGATTAGGCTATGATACTAACTCGAAAGAAACAAAATCCAAACAACTGGATGACACTGTCTTCACATTACAAGAAGGTTCAAACTCAAGAGAAGCATACTTGGCAACAATTCAAAGTTTTGTGGATAATAACTCTAACACAGACTCAGCTGAATATGAATGGGACACCATTTACAATGATGAGTTCTGGAGGGACAAAAGGGTTGATGTAATACACAAGTACGCCCCAACTCTAATCGAAGTGAAGGGTCAAGGTCCCAACCACAATAATTTGAACTAAAAATTAACTATGATTCTAGTGATACTGAGTCAGATTTAAATGAACATGACTATCGCAAGAATAGTATCATCATTGATCCACCTCATACCTTAGATCCTGCGATCAACTCTATTATGACCATAACCATAGCTGATTTCACACAACTCGATGACCCAATACCTTTGGTCTATCCTGATCTCATTGATTGGGATTCATCTAAACCTATCGATATACCTATGTTTCCAAATGATGAAGCTATTGTAAACTTCCTTTCCATAGAAGATGTAAATGATTGTTCCACTAGCGATTTTTGGCTTAAAGTCTTTTATCAAGAGAGTGTCAATTCTCCCAGCTGCAAAAGCAAAAATAAAAAAGAAAGATCTAATGGTGAAAACCAGAATCTGGCAATATTAGATCAAACAAAAGATAAAATAAAGAGCGTATTGGATGGTGAAAACCTTTTTAAGGCACCAGATGATGGGAATCTTGACACTCTCCCATAACACTACCATGAGCGATCACCTATCTTGATTGAGCCTACAAATCCGGTCAACCTTGAAAGTTCAAAAAAACCAAGGATTTTACAGTTAGTTGCGTCAATGACAGAGAAAGAAATACCAAAGTTCATGGAATTTCTAAGAGATCTTACCTAGACATGCCATGTCTTGATCCTTATCTTATCATGCATCACTTGTCTATCAAATCAAGGGTTAAGCCTGTGAAACAAAAACTCAGAAAGATGCACCCCCATGTTGCATTATTGGTTAAGGAAGAATTGAGAAAACTCCTTGATGTGGGCTTCATAAGATCAATTGACTATGCAGAATGGATCTCCAATATTGTTCCTGTATCCAAGCCAGATAAAAGTGTCAGAGTATGCACAGATTTCAGAGATCTTAATAAAGGATGTCCCAAGGATGACTTCCCACTTCCAAACATCGACACTATAGTCGATCCGACAGCTTCGTCCATGCCATGTATTCACATCGGATGGTTTTTGGTTACAAACCAAATCAAGATTGCACCCTCAAGACTCAGGAGAAAATA
Source organism: Sequoia sempervirens (assembly GCA_007258455.2). Taxonomy (NCBI): domain Eukaryota; kingdom Viridiplantae; phylum Streptophyta; class Pinopsida; order Cupressales; family Cupressaceae; genus Sequoia; species Sequoia sempervirens. The sequence goes on from VDFB02097262.1 coordinate 138,351, forward strand.
TCTTCACATGTCCATGGGGAACTTACTATTGGAAATGTCATGCCTCGCCTAAAAGAATGCTGTGATTACCTAATGTTATTACGACCACAATCTTCGACATGATGCATACATTCATGGAAGATTATGTAGATCTACATATTGGCAAAGTCTCATACTAAAGAAGGAGATCCTCGAAATATTATCCAAAAATATTTGCAAGGTTGGAAAAAATTTAAAGTTCACTTCAATCCCAAGAAATGTGTTTTTGGGGTCACATCTAGAAAAATCTTGGGGTATATCATTTCAGAAAAAGGAATTGAAGTAGATCCTACTAAAGTATAGGAAAATATGGAAATTCCTCCACCAAGGAATATTAGTCAGCTAAGATCATTACAGGGACGACTTCAATCTATACGAAGATTCATTGCACAGCTGGTTGACAAAAGTCTACCTTTCACACATCTAGTATATAAGAATGTTCCTTTCAAGTGGGATGCCAAGTGTTAATTGGCTTTTCAACAAATCAAACAGTACCTAATGAACCCAATAGTTCTAGTCCCACCAAATCTAGATAAACCTCCAATCTTATATATTGCGGCAACAAAGACATCTTTGGGGGCATTACTAGCACAAGAAGACTCTATTGGAAAGGAACGTGCAATCTATTATATCAGTCGTACATTGACAGGGCATGAACTCAACTACACTTCCATTGAGAAGGCTTTCCTAGCAGTAGTCTTTGCTTCATAGAAATTTTGGCATTACATGTTAATTCATACAATCAATCAGGTCGCAAAGATTGATCCACTCAAATATCTGTTAAGCAAGGCATCATTGACAAGAAGGTTAGAAAAATGGGCAATGATTCTAAGCGAGTTTGACATCCATTATGTTGATCGTAAGGAAATCAAAGGATAGGTTATCGCCAACCAACTAGCTGAACCACCACTACAGGTGGACCACCCCCTACACATTGAATTCCCAGATGCTGATGTCTTTACTGCAGAATCCAAACAACCATGGTCCTTATATTTTGATGGTTCCTTCACTCAACATAGATCGGGGGCAGGCATACTTTTCATCACCCCCCAAGGACACACCATTCCCTGATCATATAGGCTAATGTTTCCTTGCACCAACAACATAGCCGAATATGAAGCATTAATCACTGGACTTAAAATAGCATTGAAATGGAGGATCACTGAACTACAGGTTTATGGTGACTCACAATTAGTCATTAATCAAATCAATGATGATTATCAAACCAAGGATGACAAACTGTTTCCATATAAAAAGATGGTGGACGACTTCAAGAAGTACTTTGTGAACATAAAATTTACACAAATTCCAAGGCTTGATAACAAAGTAGCTAACGCCATGGCTACAATCACCTCATTGTTACAACTTCCAGAAAATTAGGCTTCCTATGAATTTATGGTGGAACAATCATTTACACTTGCCTATAACACACCTGAAAGCCAAATTATTTGTCACTTGGTAGGATCCGATTCACCTTGGTATGGAAAAATCTATGCCTACCTAAAAGATGATATTGTACCACCTGATTTATCCCGTAACCAAAAACAAAATTTTATTCGCCAATCCGCTCGCTTTACTCTTATCACTGACACACTTTATTGCTATGGTCTTGATGGTACTCTACTTCGTTGTCTTGAACGTGATGAATCTGACAAAGCTTTACAAGAAGTTCATGGTGGAATTTTTGGTACTCATTCAAGTGGACTGACCTTATCCAAGAAATTGATTAGAATGGGTTACTACTAGCCTACAATGGAGAGGGAATCATTCACTTTTGTGAAAACATGCTCAAAATGCTAGATTCATGGGAATCTCATTCATGCTCCTGTACAGGAACTTCAGCCATTTACACCAACCTGACCATTCTCTCAATGGGGGTTAGATCTAGTGGGCAAGATTCATCCTTCCTCATCGAATGGAAATAAGTTCATCATCACAGCCACAGATTATTTTACCAAGTGGATTGAGGGATTACCTCTCACTAAAGTCACCGACAAACAGATCTCATCATTCATACTTAACTATATTGTTTGTCGGTATGGCATTCCCAACTCCATTATCATAGATAATGGATGACCATTCAAGAATCAAGATGTTGATGAACTTTGTGAGAGATTTCACATTCAACACAAATATTCTACACCCTACTATCCACAAGAGAATGGCCAAGCAGAGGCCTCAAATAAAACAATATTGAAAATTTTGAAGAAGATTGTGAATGATTTAGGGAAAGATTGGCATGTTCAACTCAATCCTGCCTTATGGGCCTACAGAACCAGTGTCTGTACACCAATAGGAGCTACACCATTTTCCCTTGTTTATGGAGCAGAAGCCATCATACCTCTAGAATTTGAAATCCCCTCACTCAGAGTCTCATTGAAGGGCCTCACAACAGATGATGAATATAGAATTTCCCAACTGTAAGAGCTAGAACTTCTAGATGAAAAGAGACAAAGAGCAGCTAACCATTTGAAAGTATACCAACAGATGATGTCTCACAGCTATAATCACAAAGTAAAGCCACGTACCTTTCAGGTGGGTGATCTGGTTTTGAAAGAAAACCCATGAAATTAGCAAGACAGAGACAAGAAAGGAAAGTTTGAACCAAATTGGCTAGGTCCTTATGTGGTTATCATCGTCTATGGTTTAGGAGCCTACAAGCTATCGACGCCAAAAGGGGACCTATTTGACGAACCCATCAACAACATGCACTTGAAAAAGTATTATGTCTGAAGTGGTCATCATCATTGGAAAAAGTCCTGAAAAAATACAAAAACAATAGAAAAAGTCCTAAAAAAAATACAAAAATAGCAGAAAAAATCCTGAAAGAAATACAAAAACAGCAAAGAAAGTCCTAAAAAAAACAAAAGCAGCAGAAAAATTCCTAAAATAAAAATAAAATAAAAAATAAAAATTTGAAAATGTCATAGGGTGAAAACCTGGTAACAGGCAGTCTATTGACAAGAAAAATACAAAAAAAATTCAAAAAGAAATCAGAAAAATGCAATAAAAACAAATAGTGAAAATCTAGCAAACAAATGAGCTATTTGTAGCTCTCCATCTTTAGTTCATGTTCTACACTTGGCTTCTCAGTCTTCATTTCATGCATCTTTCCATCATCTTAGGGCCATACCAGCGTCATGCTACCATCATTTTTCCTAGAGTGATAATGTCTTATCATGGCTTGACTATTGTACATATTCATTTCAGCAAGTTGTGTCAATACCGGGGGCAAATGTTGACATACTGGAGGAATCAACTTCTAGGTTTTACTAAAACAGTTAGACAATGGCATACGACTCAATCATGCGAACAAACAATCAAATATTATGAACAAATATCCAATCATTTGGTCCAAAGCACAATAGTTTTCAGCTCAGTACCATGTCATGGCTCATATCTGGATGATCTAAAATCTGAATAATGTTTGAAATAGCAATACTAAATTTTGAAAAATGGTTGTTTAATTTTTGATATCATCTCTCTGGAGCACACTCGATGATGTACTAAACTAGAGTGGCAAGGAAAGAGAATGATTTTTCTTTGTCTGTTGTCTTGAGGTTAACCATTCATCTATTGCAAAATATCGCGAGACATGATTTCCAAAGCTTATCATTGATGACAATTCCAAATTTGCATCAGAAGGTGGTTAGTCTTTGTCTGTTTATGCAAGAAATGCTCAGGTCATCTCGGTTCAATTATACCTCGATGCTTGTTTTTACTTGCTATATCAAAAATCATGAAAGTTCTACTCAGGTCATCATTGGTGCTAATTTCCCCTCTAATGCTTGTACATACTTTCAACATTTTAAAAAAGCTCTATGATGATTCAAGAAAGCTAACAAAAAGCTCAACAAATGGTTCATTTCATTTAGTTACATTTCATTCTAGATCATTGTACATATTTGCATACTGGATTTGCATCAGAGTTTTTGAAAGTCTAATAGGAACATCAACAACTGCCATGTCTCTTTGGACTATTTGTGGAGGACATTTGAACATTTGTTTCATCATCACCTTTCCTCTTCATTATCATTTCATCTAGGTCCTATCATTTATCATTCATTTGCATATCATTTGGATCCTCTATCATAATCATTAACATTTTATCATTTTCATATTCATTTCATATGGCATCCCATTTATCACTTATCATTATCATTTCATATCATTTATCATTATCACTTCATATTATTTATCATATCATTATCACTTATCATTATCACTTCATATCATTTATCATTATCACTTCATATCATTTATCATATCATTATCATTTATCATTATCACTTCATATCATTTATCATTTCACTTCATATCATTTATCATATCATTATCACTTTATCATTATCACTTCATATCGTTATCGTCGCTGTATCATTTATCGTTTCACTTCATATCGTTTTATCATATCGGTATCTCACTTTATCGTTATCATACCGTATCGTTTGCGTAATTTATCCATCATTTATCATTTCCTTCATATCATTTATCCATTATCACTATCATTCCATATCATTTTATCATTATCCCTTCATATCATTTTATCATTCCTTCCCTTATCATTTATCCATATCATTATCACTTCATCATTTGTCACTTCCTTATCATTTATCATTTGTATCTTTATCATATCATTATGACTTATCATTTTCATTTCATTTATCACCCCATTCTCATTTCATTTATCATTTCATATCATTATTACTTATCATTTCATTTCATTTATCATTATCATTATCATTTTATTCTCATTTCACTTTTCATTTCATTTATCATTATCTTTTCATTTCATTATAATTTCATTTCATTTCATAGTACTTATCATTTCACTTATCATTTATCATTCCATTATTGTCTAGTTCATTTCATTTCACATATCATCGTATCATACATCGCATTACTATTATCATTTCATTAACATATTATTACATAATCATTTCTAAGAATCTCATTTTTTAGCCGTTATCACTTATCATTTATCATTTTCATCATATTAATCACATACATTCATTATCATCTACCACATCATTCTACCATTTCCCAAATTTATGATGCATTTCACAAACATACTATTCATTTTCCAGCATATTATCATCATTTGCTTTCATTTGTAAATCCAAAAACAAACATTCCATACATGTATTTTCATATAATTTTCAAACAACACTTTCATAAAACATATCAAATATCCCATGAAATATTCTCATAATCATATCATAGGTCATCAACCTACATGACATCATCAGTACACATCATCAATCATTTATCATCATCAAAAACATCATACCAAATAATCGTGCATATCGTGTTAGTCATCAAATCACTCCAATGCATATCAAAATA
>VDFB02097262.1:143814-179280 GCA_007258455.2 Sequoia sempervirens
TGAGTGCTCATTTTACCTAACCACAACTACAGCAAGATGCAATCCATACAATAAACTACTCTACTGCATACATCCATAATGCTAATTCAGATATCATCAATCTTTACTAAACTTACTTCAAACAAATCATCCACTCATTATCCAAAATACAGATCAAATGAACACAATAACAATCTAATTCATAGATAATCTAATGATATGACCTTAAATCAAGTTCCTTCTATTGATTTTCATCAAATAAAGAATAATTAAGCACAACAAAACCCTGGCATATGGATTAATCATATATCATTAACCTTATCAAAAATGGATCCAAACTTTCAAAATATTGACATGAAAAAAATGGTATGAAAATTGTAAAATTATCAAGCCTTTTACTAAACTTTTCATAGTATCTTTCTAAAACATTGAAAATACTAGATCTAGTTTCTATCTTCTATCCTCAGGTGGCTTATCTCTCTTCAATTAGCCGACCTTTACAAAGTACATTATAAAAATACATATAGGATGCCACATGCACTAGTTTCTCAATCATTAACCAAGATCAACAATTCATGGAGTTGAAATTGAACGTTGAAGTGGACTCAAGAACCCCTGTTTCAAGGCTAATCACACCATAGTACAAACAAGGAAATCTGATACTCCAAGAGGAAGATGAAACCCACAGATTAGACTCAAGGTTGAACTTATGTCAAGATCCACAAAAAGAGGAGAAGAGCAGATACAATATGATGGAAAGAGTCAGTCACATTTGCATTGAATGCTCTAGGATATACTCATCAAAATTTGAGAACACCTATTGAAGAGTATCCAAATCTAGCCCATCCAACCAATCACCTTCAAACTTGATTCTTTCAAATTCTATAAAAACTAAATTTTGCATTTCCTTCAACTTGATTAGTTCCTTTTCAGCCGTTTTTACCTCCTCCCAGATATCTAGAAACTGATCTAGCATTAAGCTTTCTCCATCATCTCCTTTTTGCATGATTTCCTCAAACTTACCCCTCCATGTCTCCCTTAATTTATCCAAAGATAGGCCTTCTTTATTTGAGGAATCTAAATTGAGTACAATAGCCACAACTACCTCTAGCTCAACCATCTATTGCTTCAAGTCCTTACTCATTTCTTGGACTTCTTCTTGATGTCCATGCATAGCTCTAGAATTGTATCTTATGATACTCATAGTTTTCTCCACAAAGTCTTCATCACCAAGCTCAAAAATTGAAAATTCTATTAAGGTGGATTTGGGCACTTTACTGACGTCTTCTATCTTTTTAACATATTCCTTGTATTCATTGTCCTGCTTGTCCAAATCCTTAGCTTGATGGTCTAGATCTTCTGCTAATTCAAGAGCAGCTTTATGAATCTTAGCACCCTCAACAAGAACATCATCAACCTCCTGGTTGATCTTATCAAACCACTTGTTCATCATCCCTACCTTGATTTTCATCTGAAGCAAATCATTTGCCTCTCTTTTTGTGAACAAAACTGGGGATTCAAGAGGAGTAGCTTGTTGAGAAATGGGACTGGAAACATCTTTTAAGAAACCATGGAGCTGATCTAATTGAGCCTTAAGCTCATCCTTCCTTTTCTTATCTTTGATCAACCGAGTTTTGGTTGAAGAAGCCACAATATCAATAAAACTCATTTGTTGGTTTCTAGTAGGCTTCCCCAAATTTACCGCACCCAGCTGATAATCAGTTATTTGCATGTCATCACAGTCCTTCTCCATTACATGAATGGTACATTCAATAATGATCTCTCCAGCATCAGTGAGCCTAGAAGAATGAAAAACCTGGGCCTTCTTCTTTGGATTTTCCTTCCCAATTTCTTCCATCATTTCTTTCGAGTTCAACGGCTGTGGTTTAACAACTGGTTTTCTCTCTAAGTCTAGCTTTAGCCAAGTGGGATCAACAGGAGTAGTGGATGCCTAGGCTGAAGAAGAAGCAACAGTAGTGGAAGACAGAGGTTGCAACAATGTAAGCCTTGGTTGAGAATCAACCTCCTACATATTTTGTTGATCACTTTGATCCCTTTCCTGTGGTAACCTTTTTGCTTCCTCTTTATCCTTTTGATCTTGCAGTCTCTTACCCTCCAGCTCCTTCCTTAAGCATTCAGCTTCTTCTTTCTTATTTTCTAACATTTCAACTTGCTACTTTTTCAATGTTTCAACGTAGTCCCATGCTTCCTTGGACTTCTTCACATGTTCAACAATCTCAATATCTTCTCTTTCCCTATTCAAATGTTCTTGCTCTTCCTTTTTCTTATAAGCCTCTTCTTGTTCTATGAGCTTAGCCTCAATGGCTTCCTTTTCTCTTCGTTGCTAAGCCTTTTCCTCTTCAAGGTCATGAATTTTCTTCTGCATCAACTTATCTCTTTCTTCTTGAATTTTTAGCTCCTACTCCTTTTGTTATTGGTGTTGAGCCAGTTCATCAACCTTGACCTTATCTTCCAATTCCTTCTGTTGGGCCGCCAACTCAGGTTGTGCTCTGGCCTCTTCTTCTTGTAGCTTAGTTGATGCCTCAACTTGTGCCTTAGCATCACCTTCTCTCTTCACATCTTCAAATATTTTTCATTGATCTTCCTCAGTCAATACATGCTCAGTCCTTGCATCATCTGTCATATCAAAAGATGTTAAAGTTGGATGCTCTTTATCAGATGCAGTCTTTTCTGAATCAGTTTCAATATTATGTATCTCAATTTGATCCTCCATTTGTTTAAACACCTCTAATTCAACATGGAGAACTCCCTTTGGTAATTCTTGGCCTAACTCTTGTGCATCAAAGTGTTGAATAGGTACCTTTCTTACAACAAATGTAGAAACACCCACCTACGCAGTGGTTTCATCTTCTTGTACTTCTAGAAGTTCCTAAGGAACCACCTCCTTTTCTTGTGCACTAGAAGGCATAAACTCTAGAGGTTCCCTAGGTGTCATCCTCCTCTTTTCCCTTTTGTATCCTTGGGTGGTACCTGTAGCCTTCCCCTTCTTGGATGATGTAGCCTCGACCTGATTACCTCTTAAACTTACCCACTGAATACTCCTATCAAGCATTGGTCTCACAATCTGCATTATATCAATGGTCTCATCAACATCCCAATTTATTGGATCAAGATCCTTAGTTCCAATCTTGTCTGCATCATACCTGATATCCAAAATTATCCCATCATTAGATAATGTATTAGGAATATCTTCCTTTATCCCAGACTCAATCATGAGTGGGATAGGTATCCTTTCATAATTCCTTCTCCTAAGATCATAATCATCTTGTAGATCTTCCCAGAAATCCTCCAATATATTGAAATGCTTCTCAAAAACACTAGGGAACAAATCTCTCATCTTGTACTTGGGGTCATAGCATTTCCTGGCAGTGTACAAGCCCAACTTAAAATAAATTAATTTACCACAAACAACCTTACCTGCCTAAATATGTGGACAACAAAAGGCCCCTAGCTTCATTGGAAACTTATGGCACCCACTCTTATGTTTGTTGCTAAACTGGAGATTCACAGCCAAGGCTTGATAAATAAATTCCATTAAAATAATCCTATCACCAAAACATCTTGGTAGTAAATGGGGGTGACCATCAAAGCCTACTATCCTGAAGTAAGTGAATGTGGGATACTAGATAAACCAATGCCCCCACTCATTCACAAAATCCATTTCCTCCCTGCTAAGCCTATACCCAACATCACCATTTAGCTTGTTAATGATAACATAGAGAAAAACATCATTAAACCTTCTATAATATTTCTCGGATTCGTGCAAGGCGAGTTGGTTATAATATTCCCACAGCTTCTTCTATCCTTGGGCTTCTCCCAACATACCCATTGTCTGAAGTCCAAGAAAAATCCCCACTCGAGCAACTGCATAGATGACATAGGAGGTCACAAAGAAACATTTGGTTTCTCTCACCCTTAATTATCATCTAATTGTGTATGCTATCAGACACTATCATTGACCAATCAAATTGTTTCCTTCTATCCAAAATAGCTTGGATAAAAGGAAACATCCATTCCTTAAATAGTGAAGCATCTCTCTTCCCAAACACCCTAGAAAGGAATAAGATTATATCTCCAATTTCTTTATTAAATTTGGCCCTTTTAGGCTGGTCTGGAAGTTTGGTCAGAGACTTCTTTTCCACTTGCAGCCAATTCTTATTCATGTGGAGTCTCTTTCTCTCTTTGTTGTTACTATACAGCTTCAGAGCCTCTGCCTCATTTAGTTGTCTAGGATTCTTGTCATCAGGAATATGAAACAGGAATTTGATCATTGGGGGTGTGAAGTCAATAATAACATTGCCCTTCACATCCACACACTGCCTAGTAGTAGGATTGTACACTCCAACTGCTGCAAGAATCAACTCTGAACATTGAATAGACAGGGGGAAGAGTGCCACATGTGCCAACCTAGATTGAACAATCCTTTTTGTCCTTCCCGTGGCCTGCTCCTTAGTGAATGTCTCCTCATACAACTCTTCATAGTTGAAAGGACCCAAATTGGTGTCAGTAATGTCAGTCCAGTCGGAGTCAGTTTTGCTAGTTGTGAGGATAGCCTCCTGGTGCTTACATCTTAAGGTATATGGGAGCTATTCCACTTTAATCTTCTTTGGCCTAGTTCCTTGACATGAAGTTTCCCCTAGCTAGCTCCTTTGAGAGGCCTCATTCGATGCTCCCGACATCTCTCAATACCTGCAACAATTTCTAGTATTAGATGAACAAAGCATCTAGTTAGTCAATCATAAAGTCATTGCTCCATCCTCCTAAGATAACACTTGGTCAAACTATGCCTCTATTGGAGGTGAAACCGTAGAAACATCAGGCATAGACAATGTTTCATATAATGCGGCGGGGTCAGGATCAGGACTGGATATGAAACAAAATAGTGCGAGAGGGGGGAATCAGGATGAGAACCAAAACATGATTGGAAGCGGGACCGGGATGGGAATCACAATGAGAAACAAAAGATGGTTACCAAGTTTAAATTCCTCCCCAGACCTGGTTCCGACAAAGAGTAAAGACACCGACATCATAAGAAGGAATGGGAATGGATCAAAGACAAATTCAAAGGCGAGACAAGAATGGGGATCAAACTAGAAACAAAAGATGGCTACTAAGTTCAACTTCCTCCCCGAACTCGGTTCCGACAAGAGTAAAGATAGTCATTATAATAAATAATGGGAACGAATAAAAACCAACCAATGAAGAGTCTTCAAAACAAGATGGTCATATGGCCTCCAAACCGTAGTTCATCTGAGCCCCAATGGAAACTAGAAATAGAAAAACTTAAACCCCCAACAATTCCTCTGTACAAAATTCATTAAAACCATGAACAGGTTAAATCGTGAAACCCTAATTCACTCGATACCCTATTTGTAACAACTAGGGCACGGTGAGAAACAAGTATGAAAAACCCAAAACAAAAGTGATAAAACCAAAATAGGGTCTCAAAATGAAATTCATTACTCGAGCAAGGAAGCCCCTTCAAAATTGAAGCCCTAGTAAAAACCAGAGCATGACAAAACGGACCTGTCACGAAGCGACAACAAGACAAAACAATAAAATGAAAATGACAAATGGAAAGAAAAACCCAAAAAAATGGAAACGGGATGAAAAAGAAAGAAAGAACCAAATAAAACTGACAAAAGAAACATAAACAAAGACCCACTGAGTGAACAAAACTTCACAGAATAAACACTCCTACAAAAATGCCAAAATGACACAAACAAAAGGACAAAACAGAAGAAAGAAAAGCAAAAGAAACCTACCTCAAAATTCCACCAAGTATTTGACCAAAAATTCACCAAGATTCACTCCACAATTCACCCCTGTGATCAAATCAATTCTCTCTAGAGTTCCCTGGCCATAATTTGCTTAAACAATTCACATGATAATAATAATGAGGTAGTTTTAGAATAATTAAACCTTTAATCGATAATTCGTGCATGCGAACAGGCTACATTTAATGCCATAAATGTGGTAGATCAGGGACAGAGCCAACAACGTGATCAGACAATTAAGTCAAGTCAATAGAACATCAAAAAGGTAAGACAGACGTGGAGCCAGGTCAAAAACAAGATAGAGTAACAACACAAAGTTCCATATTTTATTTCCAACCCCGGTTCTGATCTCGCATGACCAAACAAACAAAAAGAAAAAGAAAACAACCAACGAAACAAGGGAATAGACCAAAAAAAGTGTTAGTCAAAAACAACCAACAAACGGAGAAGGGAAAAGAAGAAGGCAGAGTTGGAGTCAGAACCATATCTGAACTAGAAACCTTGAAATAGTTTCATGTCTAGATTTGGTTCCGGACCCGATTCTGGCAGAACAAAAGATGGACTTAGGAGCAAAAACAAAGAACACCTAAGACCCAACGAGACAACCAAAACAAAAGACACAAAGGGGGAACCCATTTTTTATTCCAACACAAAATAAATGGGATAGTTATGCAAGGCATAACACATCCTAGCATCGACCTCTCCTATTGCTTGTTCCCTCACTATATCCCTCCATGTGATATATATCCCTCTAGCCACCTATCCTCCATCTCTCCTACTCCCAAACCTCTTGTTCCAATCTCATTTGATCCACATGCTCCTCCAGTTGTGATATCCTTTGTGTGGTATCATCTCTCTCCTCCTACAAATTCTGCACCTAGCCCTCTACTACCTCAACTCTCTCCAATAGAGCCCCTACCTCCCTAATTTCCACCTCTACACAATCTGATCTCTCCCAAGCCTCATCCATCTCCCCCAAAACCTTCTCCAATTGTCTACTTAGATCATCTCTCTCTATCTCCACCTCTAGTAACTATCCCCTTGCCTCCACCAAGCTCCCAAATGCTCTATCCCCATCTTTCTACATGATCTGTATTGCATCCTGCAGCCGCTGCAACTCAACCTGCTACCTACCCACCTCTTTCTACAGCCTATCTTTGTTGGCCTTTGAATCTCTAAGCCTATGCTCTACTATATGTAACCTATCCCACACTCTTGTCAATAGTACCGTTGGGTCCTCTAGTGGTGGTGGTATGTATGGTACCATGGCTAATGGATCCACTGCAATGGCATCTACCTCCATCACCTTCTCCTCTCCCCTTACCTCCTCCATCTCCACCTCCACATCCCCATCTCTCCTCTTCTATTTTCCCCTCCTCCTCCTCCATGGCCTTCCAGTTCCCACTCATCATTTGTTCCAAAATGCAGAGCACCTACGATTGGGTGCACTGTGGAAATCCTCCTTGGCCTATGCTTGGCCCACCATGCAACATATCACACTATATTGCCTGCATCTGCATCTCCTCCCCTCCACAGCCATACTATGATGGGGAGTTTCTCCCGCATCTATAGTGCATACTCGGCTATCAACCTCTCTCTTCGTATCACTGCTGACTCCCATCTGATCCGTCTAAACATATGGGGTCCTACAGGAATGTCTTGTTGCATGTCATACTATCGAGTAACCCTATCAGGTTTGTGTAGCTCTATGATAAGGGGGTCTCAGCCAATCAAATAAAACCTTGAGAATAGATACCCCCTCCATCACCTGTCATCATCCCTCAATCCCAAAAATCTCCATCCCAGGTAAGGCCTCCAAGTGATATCCTCATCTACCAATCCATCCAGTCTCGACCACCAATCCTCCAAACTACCTACCTCCTGATAGTGTAATCTCTAGCCGTACTCCAATCCCCACCAATATGCTATTTGTAGTGTCTCATCTTGAGCTCCAACAATCAATATATCTAGTCGCACCATACGAATGTGCTCCTAGGCCCATAACTAGAGCAATGTAACACATTTAATGCTCAACACTTTCCTATAATAGATCATGTACATGTCTCAATATAACTATACCAACACACATGCCCCCCATGCAAAAAATCACTCTCGCCTCTCCACAATATGTTAGACAACCTCAATCATATTGAGGCTGAAAAATATGCCACTCCTATCAGGAAGGAGAATCCCATTGATAAGTCTGTATAGGTACAAAGGTAACACTACCATATCTATCCCCAAGCATGCATCAATATCTAACTGCTTCCCTTAGATGGGAAGGTTAACTAGTCCAAACACTACCCGTACACTCCTATCCATTGACTGTCGCAGTGTTGCACTGATGAAGTATTTGTGGATTGATAATCTCAAGATACTCTAGACATCCTCCAATTTCACCATCATCTCCCTTGTCTAGAGATGGAATGTGGATGTCTCTGAGCTCCACCACTCTATCAAAACTGTCAGCAAAGGTTTTTGTGCTCTAATGTTGGGATATCCCAACATGTGAAGTAGGCTCGCTTGTTCTAGTGCCGCATGATCCTTAGTGGTCATCACTTCCGTAGTCACCTCCAACAAGGTTGAGTTTCTCTCTCATGTCCTCAGAGTCTCGAAACTCTGCCTCCATGCTAACCATCCTGCTAGACTTTCTAACACTTCATTACTATCTTCTTTCTTTTTCATCCCTGCCCCAGTTTGACAAGTTCACCTTTGTGTAAGGTGAGTTCGCCTATCCCCTTTTCTAGTGCATTCACATGTCCAATGTGCACATTATCCCCTGTGGTTCCTTTTCATAAGTTCACTTGTTCCTCCAACACACCTTCCCCTTTCTTGTCTAAGCACATATCCACCTCTCTTTTCCCTAGAGGCGAACTCATGTTTGCCCCTTTTCTATTATGGGCGATTTCACATTTGTCCCTGTGTATTTTCTTCCCGAGTGGTGAGTTCGCATTCAACTATTCGCATTTTGGGTGGATTCACATCTGCCTATTCCCCTCATGGGTGGATTCACATCCTCCTATTCTTGTTTTGGGTGAATTCACGTCTACCCTTTTCCCTTTTGGCAATTTCGCAATCGCCTATCCATATTTCCCCCACCCCTGCATTGTGTAGGTTCATCCTTTTTGGAGAGAGGTGATTTTGTAATCACCCCTCTCCAAGCATATCTTCCCCTATAGTATATGTGCCCATTCCTTTCCTTTCCAATTCACTAGATAGGCGAATGCTCTTGGCCGAGAGGGCGAATCCATCCTTCTGTGGTGAATCCGCTTACCTAGCTACTATCCTAGAAATTAAAGCATGTGATTAAAAGTTCAAATCAAATCACAAAGTTAAGATTTGAGACCTACCTGGTAGGGTACCACTCACTCATAGTAGAATTCTCACACCTCCTCTCCTTGGTGGATCAGCTCGATGTCACCCTCCATGTCGCTCATTGTGTCAACAATCATGGTCACTCTCTCTCTCTTGTCAAATTGTGTGATGAAAAGTGTGCAAATGAAAATTAGGTGAATAATGAATTTTCAAATTTACTATTTATAATTTTCATTTCTTACCTTATTTATCTTTTTAATTTTTGGGTAATTTTTACCCTTTAATTAACCCTTTATTAATTCATTTTCCCCTTTTCTTCTGAGTGCTGCCATTTACACCTCGTTTGTCCATTTTCCTCCATTCAAAATCCATTCTTCATGGTTTTTCATGCTCTATTGCATGGTACCCTTTGTTTCTTCCTATCAATAAGTCGTTAGGGGCCCCTTTTTCTTCCCCATCTACCCTCTTGAGGGGGCATACCCTACATATTTTTGTATTCTTCTTTCATATTCATTTTCTTATGATACTAGGAAATCATCTAACATTCTTGTCTTCTATCGAGTCATCCATGTTTTATTTTTCTTTGAAACACTGTTATTTTAACATTATTTTGAGGGAAAAAATGTAGATACTTGAATTTGACCGCCCCCATATGGTCAAAGTCACCCTCGCATTCCTCTATCTTGCATCTCTAAGCCACATCAATTAACTAATTTATTATTTGATTAATATTTCATCTTAGCCTAATGTCTCCTAAGGTATTTGATTAATCAATTAAATACCTTACCCCATTCATCTCTAAGTTAAATAAATAGACCAATTTATTTAAATTAGTCACTAGCCCAAATGAATTAAATCAATTTTTAATTCATATTTTTCTCTCTCCTCATGTCAATATCCTCCATAATCATCTTTAATCTAGATTAATCTAATTAATTTATGATTAGGGTGTGCACATCCCTAATCATCATTAGGGTTACATCCTCCATAATCTCCCACTTTCATGTAATCCTTCATTAGTCTACCCAATCCCACATTTGCACAACCTTAATTATGGATTATTCCCTAACCTCACCTAATTCAATTTATGGCATGCACCCTTAGTCAACCTTCATAAATGCTTTCTTCATTTGGAGAAGTCATCTCCACCTTCTAAGGAATTTAAAATTCCTTTTATTTCCCCATGCATCCTATGTGGAATTTTTTTAATTCCACTTTATTTCTCCCACACCCTTGGAGAAATAAAGGACTAGTTTAAAATTCCTCTTCCAATCCCAAGGTCAAATCTCCAAAACCAAGGGAGATTTTAGAAGAATTTAAAATTCTTCTATTGTCACATCATCCCATGATATGGGTAGATGAGACAAGACTTTCCTTTTCCACATCATATCCACTTCATCTCCTCTTGTCCACCTCATCTAACGCATGTTAGCATGAGATGGCTTGTGAGTTATCAACTCACCCTAGCCCTTAATCTCCTCGACCTTGGATGCATCTCATCCATCCATTGGTTTAGAGGCACTTCCCCTAAAAGTAGTGGGATGACCCTCATTTGACTATCCATCAAGCATTCAAGAATTCAAGCCAACTTTAGCATTCTAATACTATCCACCATTGTTGCATCCATTAGAGACACCATCTTGCATCTATCTAACTACCCATATCCATCATTGTAATCTCCATCCCATTAGCTTTATTTTGAGCACATTTGCATGCCATTTTTCCAACAAAGGAGCACACAATGAAGCATCAAAAAAGGGCCAACCAACTCATCAATTCAAGCAAGGGTATCATTTATTTTTATTTTTTTTTACTTTAACTTAGGCTTATCATTGAGTGTTTGAGCTAGTGTTTTCCTTTTTTCATTTTATCTTGTCTTGCATCTTAGAATAGGAATTTTCACTACACAGATATATTTGACATTGTATGCCTATATGACATTCTTGTAAGCCTATATGGCTATTTTGTACATATTTTATACTTATATTGACATATATTGATGTATTCCTACATGGCTATTTGGTTAATACAAATATTTTTTTATCGATGGTGTCCATATTTTCATTATAAATCCATGGTTCTGTAGATATGAGTTATATGTATTCAAGTGTATACTTTACAACTTACGTGTATACTTTGTGACTTATGTGTTTTCATGTGTATACCTTGTATTCATGCATATACTTTGTGTATATGTCTAAAAATGGTCATGGTTAATCGAGCTTGTTAATTAATTAAATATAAATTAATTAATTAATCTCCTAAAGTCATCTACATATAAATAAATTTAATTATTTATTTATATTGTTCACTTTTATAATTCTTCTACTTTAATTAAATAAATAACTTTATTTAATTAATTACCATCTTCCATATTCCTCTTAATTAAATTAAATAAATTTTATAATTTATTTATATTAATTATCATGTTATTCCAAATTTGAATATTTGAATTCAAATAATGGAATATTCCTCCAAACACTATCTTCATCTCATAGTTAAATTAAATATCATAAATATTTAATTTAATACCATTTCTCACTGCACATAAATTAAATATTTTAAATATTTAATTACCTTGGGTGATCCCACAAAGTTGGTTTACAATTTCTGGGAGATTCTGATTTTTGCTGAAATCACATATTTTTAGAAAATATAATGAGTTAAGCCTTAAAAAATTCCATTTAAAATATTCCAATTGAAGAGGGTTTGATCAAACTACCTTAGATCAAACTTCCTTGGATAGAACCCTACTAGTTTTAAACCATACCTATAATGGAGTCTCTTTTACACCTATCAAAATGCTGATAAAAAACCACTTTTCATTTATCTTTTGGGGGATAAAATGAATTCATTTAAAAATTATTTTTTGTAAGTATATAGTCCTTATTATAAGCTTCCCAAAAAGTATAATTTTAAATAAATTTAATTTAATTATTATATTTATTTTTTATTTCTTGTGAATGTAGGTTTTTCACCAAAAACCAAGCTCTCTATTCTGCACATGTGGAAAAATAATAGATTATCAAAAAAAAAATTGAAAAATATGAGTGCACCAGATATTGAAGTCCTTGATCCAACAAAAATAAATAAATTGAATTTTGATACATATATAAAAGGTTACGCGTTATACGGTCGCACTATGTTTGAATTGTAATTGGTTTGACTTCGAAACTTGATTAAAGAAAAAATATTCAATAAAAAACTATCTAACCAAGTGGAAGCACTAGATATCAAAGTTACAAATCTAAATTCAAAATAATTATAATTTTATCCTTCATGGAAAAAAATTTATGCGTTATACAGTGAGCGCCACTTTTTAAAAATGTTGTTTTTTGAAAAAAACTAGTTTTTGAGAGAGATGGAAAAAGAAGTGCAATATGATTCCAAAATTTTTGAAAAAAATATAATTAGAATCTATAGACAAAATGTCACGAAACTCTAGTTTGCATCATCTTCAAATTCCTCATGGTTTAGCTAATATAGGTGTCTGAAAGTGAAGATTTAGTTAAAAATAATAATTTCAGTGTCCAGTTTGGCCAAGAATTGTAAACCACTATTGTGGGATCACCCCCTTCTAAATTCACCTCTCACACATAATTAAATATTACTTATTTAATTATGGGAACTTCTAATTTCATCCTCACATATAATTAAATAAATTAATTTATTTAATTATGAAATTCATTTCAACTCATTCTTCAAATGGAAACCTTCTTTCGGTTCTGAATGAGAAAGATTGAAGAAAAGGAAACCTTCTATCTCTCTCTCTCAACTTTCGAAAATCTTTCACCATTCATTCTAATAAGCTTGATCTGAACCGTTAATCATGGCAGCCAATCAAATTCATTCAAAAACTCTATAAATTCATGTGCAAATCCAAGCATTGGTTATGACGACAACAATGAACATACATGCAATTACACTTATGCTCTTACATTTTTAGCATTTCAGCAATAATCATATCTTAGCAATAATTTGATCATAGCATAGCATAATCTTGCATTTTTAGCATAGTATGCATTTTTAAATCTCATTCTCTAGTAGTCCATTTCGTTGAGCTTAGCATATCAAATCTGAGAGCAACTTGAAACAATGAAATCGCTGGAGATAGAGAGCAATAAGACAACTTCGAAGAAGCTACCATTAACAATTTGTTTATCTATTTTTCTTTCAGTTTCTTGATCTAATGTTTTATTGATTTGTGTTTGAATTCCTTTATAATTGATCATATTTTCATACACACATAAAATGGCGCCCACCATGGGGCCTATGCCCCGATTTTAACCTTTTCTCATAGAGTATTCTGACAGGTTTCCATGTTCTAGAGTTCGGCCTTCGGAAAAGTTAGCGTTTTAGTGCATCTAACATTTTCTACAGCTCATCTGGGGTTTTTGACTCTTCTGCTTTGTAGTTTTTTTTTAGCACATATGGTGACTATTCTAGCACATCTGAGGGTTAATTTAGTGCATCGAGGGATAGAATAGCACATATAGTTAATCACATTTAGAGTTAAAATATGTATTTAGATAAAGTAATGCATTTAGGAATTATTTTACCACATATCAGAGTTAAGTTGGCACATATAAGGTAGATTTTAGTGCATTAAACGTTGCATTATTTACAGAGTTAAATCTACATTCAACTAAAATAGCGCATTTAAGAACTATTTTAGCGCATTTAGTAACTTTCTGTAGCACATTTAGGAACTCTTTTAGTGCATTTAGGATTTTTCTATAGCGCATTTGGGATCTGTTTTGGCACATATAGGGTCTGTTTCTATGCATCTAAGATCTGTTTAGTGCATTTGAGGTTTTTTTCTATACATATACTTTCTATTTTGGCACATATGGGTTGTAATACAAAAACTAAATTCTGAGTCTGATGCCTTCCGCAGACAGAATTTTCTTTGGTTAAAAAAAAGCAATCCTAGGATAGTCACATCTAGATAAAATGAATCAATCCTAGGATAGACATGGATTTTAAAATGAATCAATCTATGATAGTCACCACACAATTATCTTGCAATTAAAATTGAACAATTTATTTTTATGAAGCAATATCTTCACTTAGATTAGATCATTGTGATTTGGATTTTAAAAAGAACATTTGTTTGCTTTATATGTGGCAATAGGTCTATGCTCTCCCCTTAACTGGGTGATCAAAATACCAGCCTTTCCTTCTCAATTTCATGCAAATTTACTGCTTTAATTACATCCTTTAGAGAGCCTTCTCTTGTGGGAAAAAGTACTCACCCAAGAGGAATGACTCAAGTGGGTTCAAGCCAAAGCCAGGCTATTCTGCCCCACTATAAAATTTAAAGAAAATTTGGAGAAACCCTCTTTTTCCGGTAGTGTGCAAGATAACCATCCCCAAAGCCTTTGTTCTAAAGGTTGGGAGGTCTCCTGAGGGAGTTTATTATTGCCGCACTGAATGAAAACCCTTACTACAAACCTAGTGTAGTAGCTAGCCGAAGTCAGTTTTTGAACATCCTAATAATCATAGTGCAAGGGGAGGGAAGAATCTTCCCCCAAGACACCATATGATTGCCAAGGATCATTTGCTCATGGGATCCGGTATCCACTTCCATCACTCTGAGTACATGCTTGGAAAAGAAAAAAACACGGGCGCCCTTTCGAGGGTGACACGGATGTGTGAGTTGACGCAGTTCTAAGATGTGGGTTGTTGATTACTAGGATGACCTACTTGAGTACTAAGAGTGAGTTTTCCTGAATTGTATTTCATGTGCTAAACCTATGAAAACACTTGTTGAAAACATTTTCTTGATCAAACACTTGATGTTATTATAGGGTTTTAAAAACAACTATTTTTCAAAATGTTTGTTGTGTCTTCCATCACATTAATTTAGATAAAAAGATCATTTGAAATGACCATGAAGAACAACAATTGAAATTGTTCAAAATTTATTCACATCTCTGGTCCAGTAGCATTCTCGATATCTCTCTCATGCTTAGAGAGTGGAAATCAATTTTTTTTTTCAAGAAATCAGTTTCCAATAGGATCAAGAAACCCAAGAAAAATTTAGGGTACAAGAAAACAATGCAATGAAGAAAAATTTTGTACAAAATTTGACACGTCTTGCTTCATTATCACGGATTTCTTCATAGATACCAAGACTTTGTTAGGGGATTCACTGACGAGTATGTTGTAGATCCCTTGGATTCTCAACCTTATTATCAGAGATTAGCTCTATCTCAATGACATAATGTTAATCAACCTCTTGAGTTTGAAAATATACCACAACCTTCTATATATTCTCCTTCACATCCTAGTCAAATTCTTCGGTGATCTTGAAAAATTTCTTCAAAAACAAGATAAAATCTTTAGGAGTGCACTTTTCAAACAAATTTCTGATTATTGATTCAACTTCCCCAACAGGATTCTGACATCCTTCATCATTGGAAGCCACAATAAAAAATTAGGAACCTCTTTGGTCATATCATAAGATTCACATCTTATCAGATCAAGATACCATCATCATCGCACTTGTCAAAACTGTGATCTAAGTCTAGAAGAATTCTTCAAAATCATATGCCTACCTCTACAAGATCTCAATACAATAAATTGAAAGATGCAACCCAACAAAAAGGCCATACCCAAAACACTCAAGAAGAAGGTGAAAGTAGTAATCCTCTTTACAGCATAAGTTGTAATCTGCTTTTCGACAACAACATGGATAACAAAGAAGAAAATCCATTCCACAACTATAGAGATGCGAAAAAAACCCATATAGATAGTGATGAAGAACAAGGTGAAGAACATCTTAGAGAGGATGAGAAAGATCCCAAATTTCACAAAGCCATAGAAAATATCTTGCAACGTGATAAAGAAAAATATTTCCTCTATCTAGCTGGCCAAGGAGCTAAATTGCCTCATGACTTTAATACTGAGAATTTGAAGAATAAACCTGAAGAAACACCTCTATCTGATCTTAGTGCTTTGACTCAACAAATTAAGGCACTTCAAGGACAAATTAAAGAGTTACAAGGGGGATCCAAAACAAATAAATATACCCTTGAGGACATTTTTCCTTATCCTTTCAATCAAAGTCTCAACATGATTCCATTTCCCAAACATTGTGAAATTCCAAAATTTGATTGTTATAATGGGAAATCGGATCCGATCGATCATGTTAGAGACTTTTGAAACATGACTTTAGAATTTCCTCATGAGGACACTTACCTGATGCATTTGATTCCTAGGAGTCTTGGAGGTCACTCTATGGAATGGCTATCAAAAATCGCACCTCTTGTCAATACGTTTGAAGAATTAATCAATTTTTTTATATCACAATATGTATACAACATCCAACACCAAATCACTATCATAGATCTCTGCAAAGTTGCACAAAAACCTGGTAAGCCTTTTATTACTTTTTTTCAGAGATGGAGAAGAATGCTCGCTAGATATCCATGTCCTATTCTTGAAAAGGAAAAGATGGTCACCTTCATTAACAACTTGAATTTAGAGATGAGCTATTGTTTGAACTTACATTTTCCTCCCTCTTTTGAGAAATTGATTGAAGATGCTATAACCATTGAAAGTTCTTTGGTCAAAAGAGGAATTATAAAATTGGACAAGGACAATCTTGGCTCATCCAATCATCATAACAATCAGGACAAGTCTAAATTTTGGACTCGCAACAAGAACGTGGTGAATGATGGTGTTGTTGATGCGAACCATGTCTCGACCAAGCCATTTTTCCTTAGTACTCCAAGTACTCTACGCAACAACAACTATAATAATGTCAATTTGATCACCAATCAAGGAAACAATCCTCCTCCTCCGAGGAGCAATATGAATCAAAATTCTACTCCCAATCAAGGGACTGCCAAAACTTAGGGTTACCAGGGAACCAATAACAATTACAACTCCTTAGGGAGTACCTCGAATACAAACCCACAATGATTTTCATTCTTCTCCAATAGAAGAACTTACACTCCACTAGGTCAATCTTTGGAATCTGCATTCAAAGAGACGATGGCTAAAAATGTCATTACCTTGCCACCTTAATGAAACTATGAACCCAGTGTGAAGCCTCCATCATGGAATGAGGCATACTATTGTGACTATCATTGGTGCAAAGGTAATTGCACAAATAATTGTCAAGCCTTGAAGAATACCATTCAAGACTTAATCGAGAATGGCACCATCACAATAGAAGGACATCAACAATCAAATCAAGACCACCAAGCTTTTCACAATCCTTTTCCCAATTATCAAAAAGGTGAGTCTTATGGAAAAAGTGTGAATCATATTGAGGATCCGATAATTAATCATATCTACACTAATGACGAATGGATCAATGCTATAAAAGTCAAAGAAAAGATGGAATATAGAGAGGTCAACGCAACAACAAGGGCACAAGCTAAAGTTTTCTTAAAAGGTGCCTCCTCAAAATCCATTGGACCTACACCTCAACATCAATATGATTTAGTCAACCAACTTCGGAAAACTCCTACTCAAATTTCTATCTTGGAACTCTTGAAGATTTCCCCAGCACATAAGGAAATTATCAAAAAAGCCCTCATTGAGACAACTGTATCCACTATTTGGATGTGGACCAATTTCAAGCCATGGTAGGACACTTTTCCTCACCCACATGCCTTTCATTCTCTAAAAAAGATGACATTTCCATAACTCACCCCCATAATTCATCATTATATTTAGAGGTCATGGTTCACAAGTTTCGTGTCAAACGAGTTCTAATAGATGGAGGCACTAGTTTAAACATATGTACCACGAAGTAGGTTAAGGCTTTAGGATTTTCTGAAAACTCTATTGATTTCAGAAGAAAGATTACCATTAAAGCCTATGATGATGAGGAAAAAGCATCCAAAGGTCTAATAATGTTGCCAATCAGAGTGGGCCCTGCTATCAAAAATACTTTCTATCAAGTATTAGATCGTGATCTTGCATACAACATCTTATTGGGTCATGCTTGGATCCACAAAATTCAAGCGGTCCCATCCACATATCATCAATGTCTCAAGTTTCCTTATGATGGACAGGAAATCATGATATCAGCTAATAATTCAAATATTCAAACTTGTGCCAATATCAAAGCCAGCCAAGATACTTTGGTTCCTAACAATCGAGAAGCTCGTGCTAGTACTTCTCTCAATATTGACACACAAATAAGTCAATTAGCCAATAGTTTTGACAAGAAATTGAAATTCAAAGACCAGGGAGTCAGGGAGTACTCTCTCTATTTGGCTGATTTACCTACATCACCTTGGTCACATGGACAACCTTCCATCACACAACATCAAATATTAGCAACATCAACGTCAACACAACCACCAATAGAGCCAATCACAAATTTTAATGGATAATTCATCAAAGAAAAATTCCCCATGGAAGATCCTGAGGATAGGGAAATTCTAAATTGGCTCTATAAAGATGAAGATGAAGTTGTTTTTAATGTTAAATTACCAACATATAGATATGGAAAAGGGTATTCAATTATGCAGAAGATGGGCTATGATAAGGGTCCTATTGGAAAAAGAAAAGGAGTGGTTGAGCCTATTCACCTTCGAGGACTTGCAGAAAAAGAGAAAATTGGATTAGGCTATGATACTAACTCGAAAGAAACAAAATCCAAACAACCGGATGACACTGTCTTCACATTACAAGAAGGTTCAAACTCAAGAGAAGCATACTTGGCAACAATTCAAAGTTTCATGGATAATAACTCTGACACAGACTTAGCTGAATATGAATGGGAAACCATTTACAACGATGAGTTCTGGAGGGACAAAAGGGTTGATGTAATACACAAGTACACCCCAACTCTAATTGAAGGTGAAGGGTCAAGGTGCCAACCACAAGAATTTGAACTACAAATTAACTATGATTCTAGTTATATTGAGTCAGATTTAAATGAACAAGACTATCGCAAGAACAGTATCATCATTGATCCACCTCATACCTCATATCCTACGATCAACTCTATTATGACCATAACCATAGCTGATTTCACACAACCTAATGTCCCAATACCTTTGGTCTATCCTGATCTCATTGATTGGGATTCATCCAAACCTATCAATATACCTATGTTTCCAAATGATGAAGCTATTGTAAAATTCCTTTCCATAGAAGATGTAAATGATTGTTCCACTAGCAATTTTTGGCTTAAAGTCTTTGATCACGAGAGTGTCAATTCTCCCAACTGCAAAAGCAAAAATAAAAAAGAAAGATCTAATGGTGAAAACTAGAATCTGGCAGTATTAGATCAAACAAAAGATAAAATAAAGAGTGTATCAGATGGTGAAAACCTTTTTAAGGCACCAGACGATGGGAATCTTGACACTCTCCCATAACACTACCATGAGCGATCTCCTATCTTGATTGAGCCTACAAATGAGGTCAACCTTGAAAGTTTAGAAAAACCAAGGATTTTACAGTTAGTTGCGTCAATGACAGAGAAAGAAATACCAAAGTTCATGGAATTTCTAAGAGAAAATCAAGTCAACTTTGCTTGGTCTTATGCGAACATGCCACGTCTTGCTCTTGATCTTATCATGCATCACTTGTCTATCAAACCAGGGGTTAAACCTGTAAAACAAAAACTCTGAAAGATGCACCCCCATGTTGCATTGTTGGTTAAGGAAGAATTGAGAAAAATTCTTGATGTGGGCTTCATAAGATCAATTAACTATGTAGAATGGATCTCCAACATTATTCCTGTATCCAAGCTAGATAAAAGTATCAGAGTGTGCACAGATTTTAGAGATCTTAATAAAGCATGTCCTAAGGATGACTTCCCACTTCCAAACATTGACACTATAGTTGATCTGACAGCTGTCCATGCCATGTATTTATTAATGGATGGTTTTTTTGGTTACAACCAAATCAAGATTGCACCTGAAGACTAGGAGAAAATAGCTTCCACATGTCCATGGGGAACTTACTATTGGAATGTCATGCCTTCTGGCCTAAAGAATGTTGGGGATACTTATCAAAGAGCCATGACTACAATCTTTCATGACATGATGCATACATTCATGGAAGATTATGTAGACGACATATTGGAAAATTTTCATACTAGAGAAGGAGATCTGGAAATATTATCCAAAATATTTGCAAGGTTGGAAAAATTTTAAGTTCACCTCAATCCCAAGAAATGTGTTTTTGGGGTCACATCTAGAAAAATCTTGGGGTATATCATTTCAGAAAAAGGAATTGAAGTAGATCCTACTAAAGTATAGGAAAATATGGAAATTCCTCCACCAAGGAATATTAGTCAGCTAAGATCATTACAGGGACGACTTCAATCTATACGAAGATTCATTGCACAGCTGGTTGACAAAAGTCTACCTTTCACACATCTAGTATATAAGAATGTTCCTTTCAAGTGGGATGCCAAGTGTTAATTGGCTTTTCAACAAATCAAACAGTACCTAATGAACCCAATAGTTCTAGTCCCACCAAATCTAGATAAACCTCCAATCTTATATATTGCGGCAACAAAGACATCTTTGGGGGCATTACTAGCACAAGAAGACTCTATTGGAAAGGAACGTGCAATCTATTATATCAGTCGTACATTGACAGGGCATGAACTCAACTACACTTCCATTGAGAAGGCTTTCCTAGCAGTAGTCTTTGCTTCATAGAAATTTTGGCATTACATGTTAATTCATACAATCAATCAGGTCGCAAAGATTGATCCACTCAAATATCTGTTAAGCAAGGCATCATTGACAAGAAGGTTAGAAAAATGGGCAATGATTCTAAGCGAGTTTGACATCCATTATGTTGATCGTAAGGAAATCAAAGGATAGGTTATCGCCAACCAACTAGCTGAACCACCACTACAGGTGGACCACCCCCTACACATTGAATTCCCAGATGCTGATGTCTTTACTGCAGAATCCAAACAACCATGGTCCTTATATTTTGATGGTTCCTTCACTCAACATAGATCGGGGGCAGGCATACTTTTCATCACCCCCCAAGGACACACCATTCCCTGATCATATAGGCTAATGTTTCCTTGCACCAACAACATAGCCGAATATGAAGCATTAATCACTGGACTTAAAATAGCATTGAAATGGAGGATCACTGAACTACAGGTTTATGGTGACTCACAATTAGTCATTAATCAAATCAATGATGATTATCAAACCAAGGATGACAAACTGTTTCCATATAAAAAGATGGTGGACGACTTCAAGAAGTACTTTGTGAACATAAAATTTACACAAATTCCAAGGCTTGATAACAAAGTAGCTAACGCCATGGCTACAATCACCTCATTGTTACAACTTCCAGAAAATTAGGCTTCCTATGAATTTATGGTGGAACAATCATTTACACTTGCCTATAACACACCTGAAAGCCAAATTATTTGTCACTTGGTAGGATCCGATTCACCTTGGTATGGAAAAATCTATGCCTACCTAAAAGATGATATTGTACCACCTGATTTATCCCGTAACCAAAAACAAAATTTTATTCGCCAATCCGCTCGCTTTACTCTTATCACTGACACACTTTATTGCTATGGTCTTGATGGTACTCTACTTCGTTGTCTTGAACGTGATGAATCTGACAAAGCTTTACAAGAAGTTCATGGTGGAATTTTTGGTACTCATTCAAGTGGACTGACCTTATCCAAGAAATTGATTAGAATGGGTTACTACTAGCCTACAATGGAGAGGGAATCATTCACTTTTGTGAAAACATGCTCAAAATGCTAGATTCATGGGAATCTCATTCATGCTCCTGTACAGGAACTTCAGCCATTTACACCAACCTGACCATTCTCTCAATGGGGGTTAGATCTAGTGGGCAAGATTCATCCTTCCTCATCGAATGGAAATAAGTTCATCATCACAGCCACAGATTATTTTACCAAGTGGATTGAGGGATTACCTCTCACTAAAGTCACCGACAAACAGATCTCATCATTCATACTTAACTATATTGTTTGTCGGTATGGCATTCCCAACTCCATTATCATAGATAATGGATGACCATTCAAGAATCAAGATGTTGATGAACTTTGTGAGAGATTTCACATTCAACACAAATATTCTACACCCTACTATCCACAAGAGAATGGCCAAGCAGAGGCCTCAAATAAAACAATATTGAAAATTTTGAAGAAGATTGTGAATGATTTAGGGAAAGATTGGCATGTTCAACTCAATCCTGCCTTATGGGCCTACAGAACCAGTGTCTGTACACCAATAGGAGCTACACCATTTTCCCTTGTTTATGGAGCAGAAGCCATCATACCTCTAGAATTTGAAATCCCCTCACTCAGAGTCTCATTGAAGGGCCTCACAACAGATGATGAATATAGAATTTCCCAACTGTAAGAGCTAGAACTTCTAGATGAAAAGAGACAAAGAGCAGCTAACCATTTGAAAGTATACCAACAGATGATGTCTCACAGCTATAATCACAAAGTAAAGCCACGTACCTTTCAGGTGGGTGATCTGGTTTTGAAAGAAAACCCATGAAATTAGCAAGACAGAGACAAGAAAGGAAAGTTTGAACCAAATTGGCTAGGTCCTTATGTGGTTATCATCGTCTATGGTTTAGGAGCCTACAAGCTATCGACGCCAAAAGGGGACCTATTTGACGAACCCATCAACAACATGCACTTGAAAAAGTATTATGTCTGAAGTGGTCATCATCATTGGAAAAAGTCCTGAAAAAATACAAAAACAATAGAAAAAGTCCTAAAAAAAATACAAAAATAGCAGAAAAAATCCTGAAAGAAATACAAAAACAGCAAAGAAAGTCCTAAAAAAAACAAAAGCAGCAGAAAAATTCCTAAAATAAAAATAAAATAAAAAATAAAAATTTGAAAATGTCATAGGGTGAAAACCTGGTAACAGGCAGTCTATTGACAAGAAAAATACAAAAAAAATTCAAAAAGAAATCAGAAAAATGCAATAAAAACAAATAGTGAAAATCTAGCAAACAAATGAGCTATTTGTAGCTCTCCATCTTTAGTTCATGTTCTACACTTGGCTTCTCAGTCTTCATTTCATGCATCTTTCCATCATCTTAGGGCCATACCAGCGTCATGCTACCATCATTTTTCCTAGAGTGATAATGTCTTATCATGGCTTGACTATTGTACATATTCATTTCAGCAAGTTGTGTCAATACCGGGGGCAAATGTTGACATACTGGAGGAATCAACTTCTAGGTTTTACTAAAACAGTTAGACAATGGCATACGACTCAATCATGCGAACAAACAATCAAATATTATGAACAAATATCCAATCATTTGGTCCAAAGCACAATAGTTTTCAGCTCAGTACCATGTCATGGCTCATATCTGGATGATCTAAAATCTGAATAATGTTTGAAATAGCAATACTAAATTTTGAAAAATGGTTGTTTAATTTTTGATATCATCTCTCTGGAGCACACTCGATGATGTACTAAACTAGAGTGGCAAGGAAAGAGAATGATTTTTCTTTGTCTGTTGTCTTGAGGTTAACCATTCATCTATTGCAAAATATCGCGAGACATGATTTCCAAAGCTTATCATTGATGACAATTCCAAATTTGCATCAGAAGGTGGTTAGTCTTTGTCTGTTTATGCAAGAAATGCTCAGGTCATCTCGGTTCAATTATACCTCGATGCTTGTTTTTACTTGCTATATCAAAAATCATGAAAGTTCTACTCAGGTCATCATTGGTGCTAATTTCCCCTCTAATGCTTGTACATACTTTCAACATTTTAAAAAAGCTCTATGATGATTCAAGAAAGCTAACAAAAAGCTCAACAAATGGTTCATTTCATTTAGTTACATTTCATTCTAGATCATTGTACATATTTGCATACTGGATTTGCATCAGAGTTTTTGAAAGTCTAATAGGAACATCAACAACTGCCATGTCTCTTTGGACTATTTGTGGAGGACATTTGAACATTTGTTTCATCATCACCTTTCCTCTTCATTATCATTTCATCTAGGTCCTATCATTTATCATTCATTTGCATATCATTTGGATCCTCTATCATAATCATTAACATTTTATCATTTTCATATTCATTTCATATGGCATCCCATTTATCTTATCATTTCATTTCATATCATTATCATTATCACTTCATATTATTTATCATATCATTATCACTTATCATTATCACTTCATATCATTTATCATTATCACTTCATATCATTTATCATATCATTATCATTTATCATTATCACTATCACATATCATTTATCATTATCATCATCATATCATTCATATCATATCATTATCATCATTTCATCACTTCATATCATTTCATCCATCATCACTTCATCATATCATTTACTTATCATTGAAACTTCATATCATTTATCATTATCACTTCATATCATTTATCATTTCACTTCATATCATTTATCATATCATTATCACTTATCATTGTCACTTCATATCATTTATCATTTCACTTCATATCATTTATCATATCATTATGACTTATCATTTCATTTCATTTATCATTATCATTATCATTTTATTCTCATTTCATTTATCATTTCATATCATTATTACTTATCATTTATCATTATCATTATTATTTTATTCTCATTTCACTTTTCATTTCATTTATCATTATCTTTTCATTTCATTATAATTTCATTTCATTTCATAGTACTTATGATTTCACTTATCATTTATCATTCCATTATTGTCCAGTTCATTTCATTTCACATATCATTGTATCATACATCCCATTACTATTATCATTTCATTAACATATTATTACATAATCATTTCTAAGCATCTCATTTTTTAGCCGTTATCACTTATCATTTATCATTTTCATCATATTAATCACATACATTCATTATCATCTACCACATC
The DNA here is from genome assembly GCA_007258455.2 of Sequoia sempervirens. NCBI lineage: Eukaryota > Viridiplantae > Streptophyta > Pinopsida > Cupressales > Cupressaceae > Sequoia > Sequoia sempervirens. Next base: position 168,770 of record VDFB02097262.1, read on the forward strand.
GTTCTACCATTTCCCAAATTTATGATGCATTTCACAAACATAATATTCATTTTCTAGCATATTATCATCATTTGCTTTCATTTACAAATCCAAAAACAAACATTCCATACATGTATTTTCATATAATTTTCAAACAACACTTTCATAAAACATATCAAATATCCCATGAAATATTCTCATAATCATATCATAGGTCATCAACCTGCATGACATCATCAGTACATATCATCAATCATTTATCATCATCAAAAACATCATACCAAATCATCCTGCATATCATGTTAGTCATCAAATCACTCCAATGCATATCAAAATACCATAACATATAGAAATAAATGCATATCAAATCATCATCTCATACATGCACATCACATCATCAAAATCATCACTGCTGCATATCATCGCTCATCATAAAATAATACAAATGTCCAAGGAAACTGAAAATTCCAAAGAGAGATACACATGACCAAAATCAATATACATAATCCAAAAAAAAGATATACATGTGTGAAATGTATCTCCATCATAACATCATAAAAACTAGTTGGCTGATGCCCCTAATGGAGCTGGTCTGGAAGGAGGTGGTCTGCCACCAGTACTTGTGTCTGGATCTTGCCAAGGTCTGGTAACCCCTAGGCTCTATGTGTGTGTTTGTGACCTGCTCCTGGTCCTAGTGTGGGACCGTGGGAATGGCTCTCTGCGCTCAGGAGGACATAACTCCTCATATCTAACACGGTAGTACTCTACCTCCCTCGCCATCTCCATACCCTTTGTAATGGCCCCTTGCAATGACGCACTCAATAGTTCCCATCAACCTTTGTGCCACACCCTCAACCTCTACCACTTGTCATCTCAATGCATCTCTCTCCATAATCAACTGGGCCAACTGTGGGCCTGGGGTAGGCTGAGCTACCTGTGCCTGTACCTGTGCCTGAGCTTGAGTCTGAGCCTGGGCCTATGATAGTTGCACCTATAATTGTGCTATCAAACCTTGTGCCGGTCTTAGCTAACCCTGAACAGCCTGTACCTGGGCCTACAACATGTTAATCTGTGCTTGCTATGACAAGGAGGATACCCTAATGATAGTCCATGGTCTGCCACCAAATCTGGGCTGCTGTAGGATCTGAGCATTGGCTAGGCTCTCAAACCTCTACCTCACTACCCTCTCTACCTCTCATCCACCATCATCCTCACAATCTAAGTTGTCCTCATCCCTACCACCCTCCCCCTCATCTCCGCCAACCTCCTCCTCCTCGTCTCCACCCTCCTCCTCCTCTCCCCCACCCACTACTTTCTCTCCACCAGCTGCACCCTCCTGTCTCTCCACCCCTAGCTGTTGTACCACTATAATCAGCCCTGGCTCATCTGGACATGTAAATCATGGGAAGCGATGTGTATGGAAGTACACTAAGTACTCATCTGACATCCCTGCATCTGTAACTTCTGGCCTGTATGCCCATACCTCAGGCTATAAGCTCGAGTACTCTGTGTATGCCACCTAGTAGGTAATGCATCGTCCCCATACAAGATCATCCTTGCACCACCCATAATGAGCAACACCCTGTGGCATACCCTGTGTGAACCCATACTGTCTCTACACTCGCAAGGCCAAAAATCGTTCAATAATAGATGGAGTTAATCCTATTAGATACCGGGGTATACAGACATATGGCATCTCTAGATGATCTGTGTCCCAGGGCTCACAATCTATATATAGCCTCCATGTGACTGTGTCCACATCATCAAGCACACGTCGCCAATACTCCAACTTTCCTAGCTTGGGCTAGACAAGTACACCTGAATACGCATATATGTATGGCCTACCTAGTGGCCTAGCCCTAGCACATGCTGGCCTCGTAACTACAATATGCTCCCACACCCAGATCTGAAGCAAAGTCACACCACTAGCCAAACTGGTCGACCCCCGGTATATAGCCTGATGTATATCGTGATACAAATGAGCCAAAATGCAGCTCCCCCAGGCATACCTCTGTGTTTGAGTCATCATCCACTCTAGCATCCTACCCCACCCAATTGAGAATCCCTTTGACCAATGGTCCGGTCCAATGAAGTGTCTAATGAATGCAACCAACATAGCAACTAAGGCTGGATATCTACTGAAACCCACCCATGGCACCCAATATTCATCGATTGACATGTCACCACAGATCCTCCTCAGTGCCTCAGTCCCTCCTATCTCCTTGTGGTCATAAAACACAAGGGAACCTACCACAGGAATCCCTAGAATCCTATATATATCCTTTGGTGTCACGGTCATCTCACCAGTCAGAAAATGAAAGGTGTTATGATCTGAATGCCACCTCTCAGCCAATGCAGTCAACAGTCCCATGTTGATTCGAATCCCTCATGGGATAGTCAACAAATATACCAATCCACAGTCCCCTATCCACTATACCTCTGCTAGGGTCAACTCTCCTATCTACTCCCAACATATCAAGAATTGCTCTCTAATATGGAGGTTGTCAAAAACCTCCTATTTTTGGTCATCATCAGGACAATTAATCAGACTCATACCAATGACCCATATCATGTGTTCTATCTATCAAATGAACTATATAAGTGACCCATATCAACATAATCAATGCATCATATCAATGACCCATATCAGTAACCCATATCACACAATCAATCATATCAGGAAAATCATTGCTACATCTATCTATATGAATATCAAATCAAGCTAATCTATTCATCATATTACTATTTGTTTTCCTTTTCAGGAAGGTAAATTTATCAACGATCAAATCATTTTCTTATTTGTCCTTTAGTCATGAATGAAAATATGTTTGAAAATCATTATTTACTATTTGGTTTCTATCATAGAAAAAAAAATTATCAGACATTTACTCTTCGTTTTTGAAGAAAGAAAAGTTATCAGTCAATCAATCGATCAATTACTCAAGTTACTTTTTGTTTTCTCATTTTTGGGAACCAAAGTTATCAGCTATCTACTCTTTGTTTTCTATTTTTGGGAAGCAAAGTTATCAATTAATCATCAATTTTTCTATCATTTCTATCCATATCAGCATGATGGAAAAATATTTTACCTATCTAGTGACCAAGGAAGCAATGTACACCATCATTTTTCATCACACTTTCATTCTGCCAAAATTTCCCCAAATGCGCTAATCTATGCCCCATATGCGCTAAAACTCGAAAGCACTACAATTCACCTCAAAAGTGATAAAACTCATAAGCCATGCTTTCTGCATCCTAAAAGCACTAAAGTTTTTCCTATAAGTGCTAAAACCCTATATGCGCTAAAGAATCCCTCCAATGCGCTATTTCATCACCTAGATACGCTAAAACCCTGAAAGCGCTAATCTACACAGCAAATGTGCTATTTCATACCTTGTATGCGCTAATACACCCTATGACGACCAATTCCTGGATGCGCGACTCTGTGCCCTGGATGTGCTAAAAATTTCTATCTGAACTTCAACCCTAAAAGTGCTACTCTATACTTTGTATGCGCTAGAACGCCTGGTTTTACCCTACACCTATATGTGCTAAAGAACACCCTATATGTGCTATGGAAATTTTTGTATGCACTAAAGCAGACCCGTGGATGTGCTAAAAAGGAATTTCTTAACCTAAATTCGCGTGAAAAACATAAAAAAATTGATCAACATCACAATATTTTGAATCACAAAAGGTTGAATTGACTCACCAATGGTCCATACACGGCTGGTTTCTAAAATCGGCGAGCCCGCTCGAATCTATGCGTGTGAATTGGAATCTGCATCTCGCTAGGTCACTGTCAGAGCATCAGAATCACTATAGCAAAAAGATGAAAATGACTTTCACTTTTACCTTTTTTACCTTATATGGGTAATTTCAAGTCAGTTTTGGTGGCAATTTATTTTCTATCATTTTATTCTTCACTAGGGGCATCTTTTACACCAATTATTGGGAGCTAAATCACTACATCTCATCATCCAATCACATTTTTGAAACTCATATCATCATCCGTGATTTACCTCCCAAGGGGGCATCATCAACATTAGCATCAAAAAAATATATCAGGGGAAAAAATCTTATTTTCTTTGAAGCAATGTGTTCCACACATCACTTCAAAGAGGGGGGAAATGTATACGTCTAAAAATGGTCATGGTTAATCAAGCTTGTTAATTAATTAAATATAAATTATTTAATTAATCTCCTAAAGTCATCTACATATAAATAAATTTAATTATTTATTTATATTAATTATCATGTTATTCCAAATTTGAATATTTGAATTCAAATAATGCAATATTCCTTCAAACACTATTTTCATCTCATAGTTAAATTAAATATCATAAATATTTAATTTAATACCATTTCTCACTACACATAAATTAAATATTTTAAATATTTAATTACCTTCTAAATTCACCTCTCACACATAATTAAATATTACTTATTTAATTATGCAAACTTCTAATTTCATCCTCACATATAATTAAATAAATAAATTTATTTAATTATGAAATTCATTTCAACTCATTCTTCAAATGACAACCTTCCTTCGGTTCTGAATGAGAAAAATTGAAGAAAAGGAAACCTTCTATCTCTCTCTCTCTCAACTTTCAAAAATCTTTCACCGTTAATCATGGTAGCCAATCAAATTCATTCAAAAACTCTATAAATTCATATGCAAATCCAAGCATTGGTTACGACAACAACGACGAACATACATGCAATTACACTTACGCTCTTGCATTTTTAGCATTTCAGCAATAATCATATCTTAGCAATAATTTGATCATAGCATAGCATAATCTTGCATTTTTAGCATAGTATGCATTTTTAAATCTCATTCTCTAGTAGTCCATTTCATTAAGCTTAGCATATCAAATATGAGAGCAACTTGAAACAACAAAATTGCTAGAGATAGAGAGCAATAAGATGACTTCGAAGAAGCTACCATTAATAGTTTGTTTATCTATTTTTCTTTTAGTTTCTTCGATCTAATGTTTTATTAATTTTTGTTTGAATTCCTTTATAATTGATCATATTTTCATACACACACTTTGTATTAATTTGCATATACTATGTATTTGTGTGTATACTTCAAGGCTTATGTGTATTTGAGTACTTGTGCTTCCCTTATTCACATGTATGCTTGACTTATATTCTCATGTATACTTATTAATTGGTTAGCCCTCACATTGATCATTGTTGTACTTCATGGTTTGTCTTGAATATTTATTGATTGATGCTAAACAACTTCAATATTTCTAGGAATACTAGTAGAGTTAAAAATTACAAAATTATAGAAATTGAAAAGAAAATATTAACTATAAATAAATGCACTAATTATTAACTTGATAATTAATTAAGAATGAGTATAATATATATATATATCAAGAGATGAGCCTTCTAGAATGGACACTTCCAACTAGAAAATAGGCATGCAACTCCATGCAAGATTACACAAGTAAAAAATCGTTAGCATAAAAATATAACTAGAAAACTTATCTAAAGGAATATTTTAGGCAGAATATTCTACACCAACTTTTCATAATCAATGGCTTGTTTCCATGCTCACTTCCCAACTGTCAACCAAACCTTTTTATTAAACCCCTTTGATATATTTCTATGTCCATCAAATCAATGGATATAAATCTAACCAAAGCATTCCCAATACTTTGAAAGCAATAATCCACCCAAAATTGCAATGGGAGATAAGGAAAATGAACCCACATAGGCGTAACTGAATAAAGAACAATTCACCCTTCACTACTTGGTGAAACCATTTCCAAACTTAGAATATCTTAAAGATAAATAAGAAATATGATCTATATAATATAGAATTAGTACCCACTTTGACGACTACAAAATTGTCAACCATGGGCTTATCTTGCTTTTTCAAATTTGGTAAGAAGGCTTATTTAAGATCCTTAAGCAATGCATTTCCTAAGGGAAATGAGGATAATTAAAAAAAATATTTCCCTTTCTAAAATTGAGGATGATCATATGCTTTTGGTGTGGAAAACTCAAACTTCTCAATTGTCGTGTGAATGTTTCTTTTTTTGTTTGTTTTACATGCCACCATAAGGGATCGAGTCGATTGAACATAACTTAGAGTGATTTGATGTGTTTGGGTGTGAAAGAGGACCATGTCTAGCATAAATGTACCTATAAAAATATATTGGAATATTTCATTTGGTCACATGAGTTGCAGAATGAAAGTTGCACCACTTTGCAACTTTACATTGCTTCCATTTGACACTTTTTCTATCAATTGAAAAGTTGTTACCATGAAAAAATGACTCCAAGATAATAAAAATAGAGGTTATTTTAGAGGGCCCCAACACAATCCCATAGTATTAGATGGAGAGTTTGTAAGCATCATGATTTCCAAGTAATAGCTCATCAAAGATTGCAGCCATTTTACACTTTGGACCCTTAAGGGATCAAGTTGGTTGAATGTAGCTCAAAGTGATTAAGCATGTTTGGGTATGAAAGAGTATTTTTCCTAGCATAAAAATACCATATGAATGTGTTGAAACAGTTCATTTGGTAACACGAGATGCAGAACGAAAGGTGTACCACTTTGCAACTTTACACTACTTGCATTTAACACTTTTTCCATCAAGTGAAAATTAGACACCACAGGAAAACAACTCTGAAATACCAAAAATTGAGAGGTTATTATAGAGAGACACAACAAAATCCCATAGGCTTAGACAGAGAGTTCGTAAGCATCATGATTTTTGAGTAATAGCTCATCAAAGATTGTAGTCATTTTGCACTTTAAACCCTTAAGGGATCGAGCCAGTTGAACATAACTTAGAGTGATTCAGAATGTTTGGGTACAAAAGAGAACCATTTCTAGGGTAAACATACCCATTTAGATGCATTGGAACAATTCATTTGGTCACACAAGTTACAAAATGAAAGTTGCACCACTTTACAACTGTACACTGCTTGCATTTGACACTATTTTCATCAAGTGAAAACTGGACACATAGGAAAATGACTCCAAGATAACAAAATCTGAGAGAGGTTATTGTATAGGGTCCCAAAACAAACCTATAGGCTCAAACGAAGAGTTTGTAAGAATCACGATTTCCAAGTAACAACTTGTCAAAAATTGTAGTCATTTTGTACTTTAGACCCTTAAGGGATCAAGCCAATTGAACGCAACTCAGAGTGATTCAACATGTTTGGTTATGAAAGAGGACCATGCATAGCATAAACGTACCCATCTAGATGCATTGGAATAGTTTGTTTGGTCACATGATTTGCAGAATGAAAGTTGCACCACTTTGCAACTTTACATTGCTTGCATTTGACACTTTTTCCATCAAGAGAAAACTGGACACCATAGGAAAATGACTCTGAGATAACAAAAATAGAGATATGTTATTGTAGAGCAGCCCAACACAATCCCATAGGCTCAGATAGAGATTTTTTAACTATAATGGTTTATGAGTAATAGCCGGTTAAATATTGCAGCCATTTTGCACTTTGGACCCTTAAGGGATTGAGTCAGTTGAATGTAGCTTGGAGTGATTCAACATGTTTGGGTGAGAAACAGGACCATGTATAGTGTAAAATCACCCAGTTAGATTCATTGGAATATTTATTTTGGTCATACAAGTTGCAGAACGAAAGTTGTACCACTTTGCAACTTTACACTACTTGCATTTGACACTTTTTCCATCAAGTGAAAACTAGACACCATAAGAAAACCACTTCAAGATAACAAAAATAGAGAGAGGTTATTGTAGAGGGGCCCAATGTGATCCCTTAGGCTTAGATATAGAGGTTGTAATCATCATGGTTTCTAAGTAATAGCCCATCAAAGATTGTTGCCAGTTTGCATTTTGGACTCTTAAGGGATCAAGTCGATTCAATGTAACTCAGAGTGATTCGGCATGTTTGGGTGTGAAAGAGGACCACGCCTAGCATAAAAATACCCATCTAGATGTGTTGGAGAAATTATTTTGCTCATACGAGTTCCAAAACAAAATTTCTACGACTTTGCAACTTTACATTGCTTGCATTTGACACTTTTTCTATCAAGTGAAAACTAGTCACCACGAGAAAATGACTCTGAGATAACAAAAAATGAGAGAGGTTATTGTAGAGGTTCCCTAAATAATCTTAATTCCTCAGCAAAAATTCCCATAACTAACATGGTCTTCAGGTAACAGGTCATCAAAGATTCCTACCTTTTTGCAATTTGGATTGTTAAGGGACTATGTTGCATGAATTGAAAATGTTTGAGGGTAGCAATAAATTTGAAAATTTGAGTAAATATCATTAGAAATGTTTATGTGAATGGATGGTATGCTATAATAATATTGATATATAATCATTAGGTTGATTTTTTTTTAATAAATAATTTTTTTATAATAATTTAGTCAATTGGTGCTAGTTATAATAGGGAGAGACTAAAAGAAGAAAAAGAATGATTGGTAACCATCAATTTTTATTACACTCGCTATACTAATAATATTATGTTTACAATAAAATGAGACTTATTTGGTAGTACTAATTCTTATGTTTGTGCTAAAATTGTCTAATATGCTTCATACACCATTTTGAACCCAAGTCCTTGTACTTGTAGGCACGATGCTTTCTCAAAACTATCAAGTAGTAATATGGGTCCTCAAAGTAAGGATTGTGGGTTAAAATAATTAATAAAAGACAATTCCCAAGTATGGGAATATTGAAATTCAAATATAAGCTCCTTCCATTTTCAAAGAACCATTTACCCCACTAACCAATGCTCGATTTGAACATATTAAGACAGTTTATATGAAAATTGGGCATTTTCAGAAACCCTGGCTTAAAATCAAAATTGAGATTTGTCAAGATCATCAAAATAAGGATGTTGCATTGATTTTTTGGTTGTTATTATCTTTGATGGCTCTTCAATCAACATTTTTTGCAAAGAGAAACCAATCAATTTTTTAGTAGTTTATTTACAAATAGGAAAAGTAAAAGAAGAAAAAGAAAGAGCATCCAAAATAGAAATGAAATGAAAAGAGATGGAAGGCACTTATATAAAAAAATCCACAACATTTGGTTCTAAGTCAGGAACAAAAATGTTTAAATATTGATGCTTCCATTGAGGATAGGCATGCCAATCTCTCAACTTAGTCATTCCTAGCCATACATCTTCATTGGGAGTTCCAAGATACCTATTGTACACAACAACCTTTCATGAATATAATAACTTGAAATTCAAGATGCTCTTATAATTTCTACATCATAGGTGCTCATGTTGAGGTTAACTTCAAATCCCTTCACTAATATTCATACACACTTTTATAATGGCATAAATTCATAATTGAGATTTGTCAAGATCATCAAAATGAGGATGTTGCATTGCCTTTTTGGCTAAGATTCTCTTGGATGGCTCATAAATCAACATTTTCCAGAAGGAGACACCAATCAATTTTTAGTAGTTTACTTACAAATAGGCAACGTAAAAGATGAAAAGAAAGAGCATCCAAAATGGAAATGAAATGAAAATAGATGGAAGGCACATATAGACTAAAAATCCAAACCATTTGGTTCCAAGTCAGGAACAACAAGGCTTAAATCTTGATGCTTCCACATACATCTTCATTGTGAGTTCCAAGATATCTATTGCACACAACAACCTCTCATGAATAGAACGTGAATAGAATGTAACCAAAATATTACTTTCCAACCTTTTGGAAACTTGTAACCTATTATAAAAACAACACAATTTAATCTTCCACTTAATTTACTAATCTATAGAGAATATCCTACACCATTTTTTTTGCATATTTTTGAGAAAAAATAAAATACCTTTGAAATTGGTATCCTTTACTAGTGTTCTAAACATAAAGTGTGGTACATTTGCAAGTTTGATAACTTCATCAATCACCTGCATACATGATATAAACATTAGATGATAGCATTGTCATCATACAAATTAATGTGCATACAAGTACAAATTAATAAGAACCAATGTGCATACTTACAAATTAATCCAATAAACCATTGGGGTCTACTTTACTCTTTATTGTGTCAAGTATTGCCTCATGGTCAAACTCATGCACCTTCCACAGGTCTTGTTTAGAGGCCTACCCCCATTTTTGGTCAAATTAACATTAGATTCCACAACAAGGTTCAAGTAATGAAGAATTTTTTGATGCATGTCAAAGTCCTGAAACAACCAAAATTTAACACTCTTATGTGGGTACTTCCTAGGCCATGTTCTAGTAACAATTGAGCTTGTAGGGTATTTGATGTTTTCTCCATCTACAACTAGGGCCTCCAATTTATTTTTGGCCTCAACATAATTACATAAGTAATAATTATTTCCCTCTTTATTGTCTTCATCTACAATAATTGCATAAAAATTCCTTGCATTGATTTATTTTTGGCCTCAACATAATTACATAAGTAATAATTATTTCCCTCTTTATTGTCTTCATCTACAATAATTGCATAAAAATTCCTTGCATTGATATGTGCAAAAAATTAGATGAAATTAGTCAACATTACAAAGACACTAC
>VDFB02097262.1:179380-201880 GCA_007258455.2 Sequoia sempervirens
CACTTCAAGGAAAAATTAAAGAGTTACAAGGGGGATCCAAAACAAATAAATATACCCTTGAGGACATTTTTCCTTATCATTTCAATCAAAGTCTCAACATGATTCCATTTCCCAAACATTGTGAAATTCCAAAATTTGATCATTATAATGGGAAATCGGATCTGATTGATCATGTTAGAGACTTCTGAAACATGACTTTAGAATTTTCTCATGAGGACACTTACCTGATGCATTTGATTCCTAGGAGTCTTGGAGGTCACTCTATGGAATGGCTATCAAAAATCGCACCTCTTGTCAAGACGTTTGAAGAATTAATCAATCTGTTTATATCACAATATGCATACAACATCCAACACCAATTCACTGTCATAGATCTTTGTAAAGTTGCACAAAAACCTAGTGAGCATTTTATTACTTTTTTTAGAGATGGAGAAGAATGTTCGCTAGATATCCATGTCCTATTCTTGAAAAGGAAAAGATGGTCGCCTTCATTAACAACTTGAATTCATAGATGAGCTATCGTTTGAACTTACATTTTCCTCCCTCTTTTGAGAAATTGATTGAAGATGCTATAACCATTGAAAGTTATTTGGTCAAAAGCGGAATTATAAAACTGGACAAGGACAATCTTGGCTCATCTAATCATCATAACAATCAGGACAAGTCTAAATTTTTGACTCGCAACAAGAACGTGGTGAATGATGGTGTTGTTGATGCGAACCATGTCTCGACCAATCCATTTGTCCTTAGTACTCCGAGTACTCTGCACAACAACAACTATAATAATGTCAACTCGATCACCAATCAAGGAAACAATCCTCCTCCTCTGAGGAGCAATATGAATCAAAATTCTACTCCCAATCAAGGGACTGCCAAAAATTAGGGTTACCAGGGAACCAATAACAATTACAACTCCTTAGGGAGTACCTCGAATACAAATCCACAACAATTTTCATTCTTCTCCAATAGAAGAACTTACACTCCACTGGGTCAATCTTTGGAATCTGCATTCAAAGAGTTGATGGCTAAAACTGTCATTACCTTGCCACCTCAACGAAACTATGAACCCAGTGTGAAGCCTCCATCATGAATGAGGTATAATATTGTGACTATCATCGGTGCAAAGGTCCAGTGTGAAGCCTCCATCATGAATGAGGTATAATATTGTGACTATCATCGGTGCAAAGGTCATCGCACAAATAATTGTCAAGCCTTGAAGAATACCATTCAAGACTTAATCGAGAATGGCACCATCACAATAGAAGGACATCAACAATCAAATCAAGACCACCAAGATTTTCACAATCCTTTTCCCAATTATCAAAAAGGTGAGTCTTCTGGAAAAAGTGTGAATCATATTAAGGATCTGATAATTAATCATTACTACACTAATGACGAATGGATCAATGTTAAAAATTCAAAGAAAAGATGGAATATAGAGAGGTCAATGCAACAAGGGCACAAGCTAAAGTTTTCTTAAAAGGTGCCTCCTCAAAATCCACTGGACCTACACCTCAACATCAATATGATTTAGTCAACCAACTTCGGAAAACTCCTACTCAAATTTCTATCTTGGAACTCTTGTAGATTTCCCTAGCACATAAGGAAATTATCGAAAAATCCCTCATTGAAACAACTGTATCCACTAATTTGGATGTGGACCAATTTCAAGCCATGGTAGGACACTTTTCCTCACCCACATGCCTTTCATTCTCTGAAAAAGATGGCATTTCCATAACTCACCCCCATAATTCATCATTATATTTAGAGGTCATGGTTCACAAGTTTCGTGTCAAATGAGTTCTAATAGATGGAGGCGCTAGTTTAAACATATGTACCATGAAGTTGGTTAAGGCTTTAGGATTTTCTGAAAACTCTATTGATTTCAGAAGAAATATTACCATTAAAGCCTATGATGATGAGGAAAGAGCATCCAAAGGTCTAATAATGTTTCCAATCAGAGTGGGCCTTGTTATCAAAAATACTTTCTGTCAAGTATTAGATCATGATCTTGCATACAACATCTTATTGGGTTGTGCTTGGATCCACAAAATGTAAGCAGTCCCATCCACATATCATCAATATCTCAAGTTTCTTTATGATGGAAAGGAAATCACGATATCAGCTGATAATTCAAATATTCAAACTTGTGCTAATATCAAAGCCAGTCAAGATACTTTGGTTCCTAACAATCGAGAAGCTTGTGCTAGTACTTCTCTCAAGATTGACACACAAATCAATCAATTAGCCAATAGTTTTGACAAGAAATTGAAATTCAAATACCAGGGAGTCGGGGAGTACTCTCTCTGTTTGGCTGATTTACCTACATCACCTTGGTCACATGGACAACCTTCCATCACACAACATCAAATATTAGCAACATCAACATCAACACAACCACCAACAGAGCCAATCACAAAGTTTAATGGACAATTCATCAAAGAAAAATTCCCCATGGAAGATCCTGAGGATAGGGAAATTCTAAATTGGCTCTATAAAGATGAAGATGAAGTTATTTTTAATGTTAAATTACCAATAGATAGATATGGAAAAGGGTATTCAATTATGCAGAAGATGGGCTATGATAAGGGTCCTATTGGAAAAAGAAAAGGAGTGGTTGAGCCTATTCACCTTTAAGGACTTGCGGCAAAAGAGAAAACTGGATTAGGCTATGATACTAACTCGAAAGAAACAAAATCCAAACAACTGGATGACACTGTCTTCACATTACAAGAAGGTTCAAACTCAAGAGAAGCATACTTGGCAACAATTCAAAGTTTTGTGGATAATAACTCTAACACAGACTCAGCTGAATATGAATGGGACACCATTTACAATGATGAGTTCTGGAGGGACAAAAGGGTTGATGTAATACACAAGTACGCCCCAACTCTAATCGAAGGTGAAGGGTCAAGGTCCCAACCACAATAATTTGAACTACAAATTAACTATGACTCTAGTGATACTGAGTCAGATTTAAATGACCATGACTATCACAAGAATAGTATCATCATTGATCCACCTCATACCTTAGATCCTACGATCAACTCTATTATGACCATAACTATAGCTGATTTCACACAACTCGATGACCCAATACCTTTGGTCTATCCTGATCTCATTGATTGGGATTCATCTAAACCTATCGATATACCTATGTTTCCAAATGATGAAGCTATTGTAAACTTCCTTTCCATAGAAGATGTAAATGATTGTTCCACTAGCGATTTTTGGCTTAAAGTCTTTGATCAAGAGAGTGTCAATTCTCCCAGCTGCAAAAGAAAAAATAAAAAAGAAAGATCTAATGGTGAAAACCAGAATCTGGCAATATTAGATCAAACAAAAGATAAAATAAAGAGCGTATTGGATGGTGAAAACCTTTTTAAGGCACCAGATGATGGGAATCTTGACACTCTCCCATAACACTACAATGAGCGATCGCCTATCTTGATTGAGCCTACAAATGCGGTCAACCTTGAAAGTTCAAAAAAACCAAGGATTTTACAGTTAGTTGCGTCAATGACAGAGAAAGAAATACCAAAGTTCATGGAATTTCTAAGAGAAAATCAAGTCAACTTTTCTTGGTCTTATGCAAACATGCCACGTCTCGCTCCCAATCTTATCATGCATCACTTGTCTATCAAACTAGGGGTTAAGCCTATAAAACAAAAACTTAGAAAGATGCACCCCCATGTTGCATTGTTGGTAAAGGAAGAACTCAGAAAACTTCTTGATGTGGGCTTCATAAGATCAATTGACTATGCAGAATGGATCTCCAACATTGTTCCTATATCCAAGCCAGATAAAAGTATCAGAGTGTGCACAGATCTTAGAGATCTTAATAAAGCATGTCCTAAGGATGACTTCCCACTTCCAAACATTGACACTATAGTTGATTTGATAGCTATCCATGCCATGTATTCATTAATGGATGGTTTTTCTGGTTACAACCAAATCAAGATTGCACCTGAAGACTAGGAGAAAATAGCTTTCACATGTCCATGGGGAACTTACTGTTGGAACATCATGCCTTCTAGCCTAAAGAATGTTGGGGCTACTTATCAAAGAGCCATGAATACAATCTTTCACGACATGATGCATACATTCATGGAAGATTATGTAGACGAAATATTGGCAAAGTCACACCAGAGAAGGACATTTGGAAATATTATGCAAAATATTTGCAAGGTTGGAAAAATTTAAAGTTCGCCTCAATCCCAAGAAATGTGTTTTTGGGGTCACATCTGGAAAAATCTTGGGGTATATCATTTCAAAAAAGGGAATTGAAGTAGATCCTACTAAAGTATAGGAAAATATGGAAATGCCTCCACCAAGGAATATTAGTCAGCTAAGATCATTACAAGGATGACTTCAATCTATAAGAAGATTCATTGCATAGCTGGCCAACAAAAGTCTACCTTTCACACATCTACTACATAAGAATGTTCCTTTCAAGTGGGATGCCAAGTGTGAATTGGCTTTTCAACAAATCAAACAGTACCTGATGAACCCACTAGTTCTAGTCCCACCAAATCTAGATAAACCTCCAATCTTATATATTGTGGCAATAGAGACATCTTTGAGGGCATTACTAGCACAAGAAGACTCTATCGAAAAGGAACGTGCAATCTATTATATCAGCCGCACATTGACAGGGCTTGAACTCAACTACACTTCCATTGAGAAGGCTTTCCTAGCAGTAGTCTTTGCTTCACAGAAATTTTGGCATTACATGTTAATTCATACAATCAATCAGGTTGCAAAGATTGATCCACTCAAATATCTGTTAAGCAAGGCATCATTGACAGGAAGGTTAGAAAAATGGGTAATTATTCTAAGCGAGTTTGACATCCATTTTGTTGATCATAAGGCAATCAAAGGACAGGTTATCGCCAACCAACTAGTTGAAGCACCACTACAGGTGGACCACCCCCTGCACATTGAATTCCCAGATGCTGATGTCTTTATTGCAGAATCCAAACAACCATGGTCCTTATATTTTGATGGTTCCTTCACTCAATATGGATCGGGGGAAGGCATACTTTTTGTCACCCCCCAAGGACACCATTCCTTGATCATATAGGCTAATGTTTCCTTGCACCAACAACATAGCCGAATATGAAGCATTAATCACTGGACTTAAAATAGCATTGGAATGGAGGATCACTGAACTACAGGTTTATGGTGACTCACAGTTAGTCATTAATCAAATCAATGATGATTATCAAACCAAGGATGACAAACCGTTGCCATATAAAAAGATGGTGGATGACTTCAAGAAGTACTTTGTGAACATCAAATTTACACAGATTCCAAGGCTTGATAACAAAGTAGCTGATGCCATAGCTATGATCGCCTCATTGTTACAACTTCCAAAAAATCAGGCTCCCTATGAATTTATGGTGGAACAATCATTTACACTTTCCTATAACACACTTGAAAGCCAAATTATTTGCCACTTGGTAGGATCCAATTCACCTTGGTATGGAAAAATCTATGCCTACCTAAAAGACGATATTGTACCACCTGATTTATCCCATAACCAAAAGCAAAATTTTATTCCCCAATTTGCTCGCTATACTCTTATCGCTGACACCCTTTATTGTTGTGGTCTTGATGATACTCTACTTCATTGTCTTGAACGTGATGAATCTGATAAAGCTTTACAAGAAGTTCAGGTGGAATTTGTGGTACTCATTCAAGTGGACTGACCTTATCCAAGAAATTGATTAGAATGGGTTACTACTAGCCTACAATGGAGAGGGAATCATTCACTTTTGTAAAAACATGCTCAAAATGCTAGATTCATGGGAATCTCATTCATGCTACTGCACAGGAACTTCAGCCATTTACACCAACCTGGCCATTCTCCCAATGGGGGTTAAATATAGTGGGAAAGATTCATCCTTCCTCATCGAACGGACATAAGTTCATCATCACAGCCACATATTATTTTACCAAGTGGATTGAGGGGGTACCTCTCACTAAAGTCACCGACAAACAGATCTCATTGTTCATACTTAACTATATTGTTTGTCGATATAGCATTCCCAACTCCATTATCACAGATAATGAATGACCATTCAAGAATCAAGATGTTGATGAACTTTGTGAGAGATTTCACATTCAACACAGATATTTTACACCCTACTATCCACAAGAGAATGGCCAAGCAAAGGCCTCAAATAAAACAATATTGAAAATTTTGAAGAAGATTGTGAATGATTTAGGGAAAGATTGGCATGTTCAACTCAATCCTGCCTTATGGGCCTACAGAACTAGTGTCTGCACACCAATAGGAGCTACACCATTTTCCCTTGTTTATGGAGCAGAAGCCATCATACCTCTAGAAGTTGAAATCCCCTCACTCAGAGTCTCACTGAAGGGCCTCACAACAAATGATGAATACAGAATTTCCCAACTGCAAGAGCTAGAACTTCTAGATGAAAAGAGACAAAGAGCAGCTGACCATTTGAAAGTATACCAATAGATGATGTCTCGCAGCTATAATCACAAAGTAAAGCCACGTACCTTTCAGGTGGGTGATTTGGTTTTGAAAGAAAACCCATGAAATTAGCAAGACAGAGACAAGAAAGGAAAGTTTGAACCAAGTTGGCTAGGTCCTTATGTGGTTATCGCCATCTATGGTTCAGGAGCCTACAAGCTATCGACACCAGAAGGGGACCTATTTGACAAACCCATCAACAACATGCACCTAAAAAAATATTATGTCTGAAGTGGTCATCATCATTGGAAAAAGTCCTGAAAAAATACAAAAACAATAGAAAAAGTCCTAAAAAAATTACAAAAATAGCAGAAAAAGTCCTGAAAGAAATACAAAAACAACAAAAAAAGTCTTGAAAAAAATACAAAAACAGCAGAAAAATTCCTAAAATAAAAAATTGAAAATGTCATAGGGTGAAAACCTGGTAACAGGCAGTCTATTGACAAGAAAAATACAAAAAGAAATAAAAAAGAAATCAGAAAAATGCAATAAAAACAAATAGTGAAAATCTAGCAAACAGACACTATTTGTAGCTCTCCATCTATTAGTTCATGTTCTACACTTGGCTTCTCAATCTTCATTTCATGCATCTTTCCATCATCTTAGGGCCATACTAGCGTCATGCTACCATCATTTTTCCTAGAGCGATAATGTCTTATCATGGCTTGACTATTGTACATATTCATTTCAGCAAGTTGTGTCAATACCAGGGGCAAACGTTGACATACTGGGGGCAATCAACTTCTAGGTTTTACTAAAATAGTTAGACAATGGCATACGATTCAATCATGTGAACAAACAATCAAATATTATGAACAACTATCCAATCATTTGGTCCAAAGCACGATAGTTTTCAGCTCAGTACCATGTCATGACTCATATCTTGATGATCTAAAATCTAAATAATGTTTGGAATAGCAATACTAAATTTTGAAAAATGGTTGTTTAATTTTTGATATCATCTCTCTAGAGCACACTCGATGATGTACTAAACTAGAGTGGCAAGGAAAGAGAATGATTTTTCTTTGTCTGTTGTCTTGAGGTTAACCATTCATCTATTGCAAAATGTCATGAGACATGATTTCCAAAGCTTATCATTGATGACAATTTCAAATTTGCATCAGAAGATGGTTAGTCTTTGTTTGTTTATGCAAGAAATGCTCAGGTCATCTCAATTCAATTATACCTCGATGCTTGTGTTTACTTGCTATATCAAAAATCATGAAAGTTGTACTTAGGTCATCATTGGTGCTAATTTCCCCTCTAATGCTTGTACATACTTTCAACATTTTAAAAATGCTCTATGATGATTCAAGAAAGTTAACACAAAGCTTAACAATTGGTTTGTTTCATTTAGTTACATTTCATTCTAGATCATTGTACATATTTGGATACTGGATTTGCATCAGAGTTTTTGAAAGGCTAATAGGAACATCAACAACTGCCATGTCTCTTTGGACTTTTTGTGGAGGACCTTCGAACATTTGTTTCATCATCACCTTTCCTCTTCATTATCATTTCATCTAGGTCACATCATTTATCATTTATCCTTCATTTGCATATCATTTGGATCCTCTATCATAATCATTAACATTTTATCATTTTCATATTCATTTCATATGGCATCCCATTTATCACTTAGCATTATCATTTCATATCATTTATCATTATCACTTATCATTATCACTTCATATCATTTATCATTATCACTTCATATCATTTATCATTTCACTTCATATCATTTATCATATCATTATCATTTATCATTATCACTTATCATTATAACTTCATATCATTTATCATTATCACTTCATATCATTTATCATTTCACTTCTTATCATTATCACTTCATATCATTTATCATATCATTATCACTTATCATTGTCACTTCATATCATTTATCATATCATTATCACTTATCATTGTCACTTCATATCATTTATCATTATCACTTCATATCATTTATCATTTCACTTCATATCATTTATCATATCATTATCACTTATCATTGTCACTTCATATCATTTATCATTTCACTTCATATCATTTATCATATCATTATGACTTATCATTTCATTTCATTTATCATTATCATTATCATTTTATTCTCATTTCATTTCATTTATCATTTCATATCATTATTACTTATCATTTCATTTCATTTATCATTATCATTATCATTTTATTCTCATTTCACTTTTCATTTCATTTATCATTATCTTTTCATTTCATTATAATTTCATTTCATTTCATAGTACTTATCATTTCACTTATCATTTATCATTCCATTATTGTCCAGTTCATTTCATTTCACATATCATCGTATCATACATCGCATTACTATTATCATTTCATTAACATATTATTACATAATCATTTCTAAGCATCTCATTTTTTAGCCGTTATCACTTATCATTTATCATTTTCATCATATTAATCACATACATTCATTATCATCTACCACATCATTCTACCATTTCCCAAATTTATGATGCATTTCACAAACATACTATTCATTTTCCAGCATATTATCATCATTTGCTTTCATTTGTAAATCCAAAAACAAACATTCCATACATGTATTTTCATATAATTTTCAAACAACACTTTCATAAAACATATCAAATATCCCATGAAATATTCTCATAATCATATCATAGGTCATCAACCTACATGACATCATCAGTACACATCATCAATCATTTATCATCATCAAAAACATCATACCAAATAATCGTGCATATCGTGTTAGTCATCAAATCACTCCAATGCATATCAAAATACCATAACATATAGAAATAAATGCATATCACATCATCATCTCATACATGCACATCACATCATCAAAATCATCACTGCTGCATATCATCGCTCATCATAAAATAATACAAATGTCTAAGGAAACTAAAAATTCCAAAGAGAGATACACATGACCAAAATCAATATACATAATCCAAAAAAAAGATATACATGTGTGAAATGTATCTCCATCATAACATCATAAAAACTAGTTGGCTGATGCCCCTGATGGAGCTGGTCTAGAAGGAGGTGGTCTACCACTAGTACCTGTGTCTGGATCCTGCCAAGGCCCGGTAACCCCTATGCTCTGTGTGTGTGTCTGTGACCTGCTCCTGGTCCTAGTGTGGTACCGTAGGAATGGCTCTCTGCGCTCAGGAGGACATAACTCCTCATATCTGACACAATAGTACTCTGCCTCCCTCGCCATCTCCATACCCTCTGTAATGGCCTCTTGCAATGACGCACTCAACAGTTCCCATCAACCTTTGTGCCACACCCTCGGCCTCTACCACCCGACGTCTCAATGCATCTCTCTCCACAATCAACTGGGCCAACTGTGGGCCTGGGGTAGGCTGAGCTACATGTGCCTGAGCTTGAGTCTGAGCCTGGGCCTATGATAGTTGTGCCTATAACTGCGCTATCAAACCCTGTGCCTGTCTTAGCTAACCCTGAATAGCCTACACCTGGGCCTGTAGCGTGTTAATTTGTGCTTGCTGCGATGAGGAGGATACCCTAATGATAGTTCATGGTCTGCCACCAAATCTAGGCTATCGTAGGATCTGAGCACTGGCTAGGCTCTCAAACCTCTACCTCACTACCCTCTCTGCCTCTCATCCACCATCATCCTCACCAAGTTTCCCTCATCCCTACCACCCTCCCCCCTCATCTCCGCCAACCTCCTCCTCATCGTCTCCACCCTCCTCCTCCTCTCCCCCACCCACCGCCTGCTCTCCACTAGCTGCACCCTCCTGTCTCTCCACCCCTGGCTATTGTACCACTATAATCATCCCTAGCTCATCTAGACATGTAAATCATGGGAAGTGATGTGTATGGAAGTACACTAAGTACTCATCTGACATCCCTGCATTTGTAACCTCTAGCCTGTATGCCCATACCTCAGGCTATAAGCTCGAGTACTCTGTGTATGCCACCTGGTAGGTAATGCATCATCCCCATGTACAAGATCATCCTTGCACCGCCCATAATGAGCAACACCTTGTGGCATACCCTATGTGAACCCATACTATCTCTACACTCGCAAGGCCAAAAATTGCTCAATAATAGATGGAGTTTTTCGTATTAGATACCAGGGTATATAGACATATGGCATCTCTAGATGATCTATGTCCCAGGGCTCACAATCTGTATACGGCCTCCACGTGACTATGTCCACATTGTCAAGTACACATCGCTAGTACTCCAACTTACCCAGCTTAGGCTAGACAAGTGCACCTGAATACGCATATATGTACGGCCTACCTGGTGGCCTAGCCCTAGCACATGCTAGCCTCGTAACTGCAACATAATCCCACTCCCAAATCTGAAGCAAAGTCACACCACTAGCCAAACTGGTCGACCCCTGGTATACAGCCTGATGTAGATCATGATACAAATGAGCCAAAATGTAGCTCCCCTATGCATACCTCTATGGCTGAGTCATTGTCCACTCTAGCATCCTACCCCACCCAATTGAGAATCCCTTTGACTAATGGTCCGGTCCAAGGAAGTCTCCAATGAATGTAGCCAACATAGCAACTAAGGCTGGATATCTACTGAAATCCACCCATGGCACCCAATATCCGTCGATCGACATGTCACCGTAAATCCTCCTCAGTACCTCAGTCCCTCCTATCTCCTTGTGGTCATAAACCACAAGGGAACCTACCACAAGAATCCCTAGAATCCTGTATATATCCTCTGGTGTCATAGTCATCTCACTAGTCAGCAAATGAAAGGTGTTATGATCTGAATGCCACCTCTTGGCCAGTGCATTCAACAATCCCCTGTTGACTCGAATCCCTCATGGGATAGTCAACAAAGATCCCAATCCACAGTCCCTTATCCACTATACCTCTGCTAGGGTCAACTCTTCTATCCGCTCCCAACATATCGAGAATCGATCTCTAATCTAGAGGTTGTCAAAAACCTCCTATTTTTGGTCATCATCAGGACAATTAATCAGACTCATACCAATGACCCATATCATGTGTTCTATCTATCAAATTAACTATATCAGTGACTCGTATCAACATAATCAATGCATCATATCAATGACCCATATCAGTAACCCATATCACACAATCAATCATATCAGGAAAATCATTGCTACATCTATCTATATGAATATCAAATCAAGCTACTCTATTCATCATATTACTATTTGTTTTCCTTTTCAGGAAGGTAAATTTATCAACAATCAAATCATTTTCTTATTTGTCCTTCAGTCATGAATGCAAATATGTTTGAAAATCATCATTTACTATTTGGTTTCTATCGTAGAAAACAAATTTATTAGACATTTTCTCTTTGTTTTTGAAGAAAGAAAAGTTATTAGTCAATCAGTCGATCAATTACTCAAGTTACTCTTTGTTTTCTCATTTCTGGGAACCAAAGTTATTAGGTATCTACTCTTTGTTTTCTATTTTTGGGAAGCAAAGTTATCAGTTAATCGTCAATTTTTCTATCATTTCTATCCATATCAGCATGATGGAAAAATATTTTACCTATCTAGTGACCAAGGAAGCAATGTACACCATCATTTTTCATCACACTTTCATTCTGCCAAAATTTTCCCAAATGCTCTAATATGTGCCCCATATGCGCTAAAACTCGAAAGCACTACAATTCACCTTGAAAGTGCTAAAACTCATAAGCCATGCTTTCTGCATCCTAAAAGCACTAAAGTTTTTCCTATAAGTGCTAAAACCCTATATGCACTAAAGCATCCCTCCAATGCGCTATTTCATCACCTAGATGCGCTAAAACCCTGAAAGCACTAATCTACACCATAGATGCGCTATTTCATACCCTGTATGCACTAATACACCCTATGACGACCAATTCCTGGATGCGCGACTCTGTGCCCTGGATGTGCTAAAAATTTCTATATGAACTTCAACCCTAAAAGTGCTACTCTATACTTTGTATGCGCTAGAATGCCTGGTTTTATCCTACACCTATATGCGCTAAAGAACACCCTATATGCACTATGGAAAGTTTCGTATGCACTAAAGTAGACCTGTGGATGTGCTAAAACATAATTTCTTAACCTAAATCCACGTGAAAAACATAAAAAAATTGATCAACATCACAATATTTTGAATCACAAAAGGTTGAATTGACTCACCGATGGTCCATACATGGCTGGTCTCTAAAATCAGTGAGCCCACTTGAATCTATGCGTGTGAATTGGAATTTGTATCTCGCCAGGTCACTGTCAGAGCATCAGAATCACTATAGGAAAAAGATGAAAATGACTTTCACTTTTACCTTTTTTACCTTATATGGGTAATTTCAAGTTAGTTTTGGTGGCAATTTATTTTCTATCATTTTATTCTTTACCAGGGGCATCTTTTACACCAATTATTGGGAGCTAAATCACTTCATCTCATCATCCGATCACATTTTCGAAACTCATATCATCATCCGTGATTTACCTTCTGAGGGGGCATCATCAACATCAGCATCAAAAAAACATATCAGGGGAAAAAATCTTATTTTCTTTGAAGCAATGTGTTCCACACATCACTTTAAAGAGGGGAAAAATGTATACATCTAAAAATGGTCATGGTTAATCAAGCTTGTTAATTAATTAAATATAAATTATTTAATTAATCTCCTAAAGTCATCTACATATAAATAAATTTAATTATTTATTTATATTAATTATCATGTTATTCTAAATTTGAATATTTGAATTCAAATAATGGAATATTCCTCCAAACACTATCTTCATCTCATAGTTAAATTAAATATCATAAATATTTAATTTAATACCATTTCTCACTGCACATAAATTAAATATTTTAAATATTTAATTACCTTCTAAATTCACCTCACACATAATTAAATATTACTTATTTAATTATGCGAACTTCTAATTTCATCCTCACATATAATTAAATTAATTAATTTATTTAATTATGAAATTCATTTCAACTCATTCTTCAAACGACAACCTTCCTTCAGTTCTGAATGAGAAAAATTGAAGAAAAGGAAACCTTCTATCTCTCTCTCTCTCAACTTTTGAAAATCTTTCACCGTTCATTCTAATAAGCTTGATCTGAACCATTAATCATGGTAGCCAATCAAATTCATTCAAAAACTCTATAAATTCATGTGCAAATCCAAGCATTGGTTATGACAACGATGACAAACATACATGCAATTACACTTACGCTCTTGCATTTTTAGCATTTCAGCAATAATTTGATCATAGCATAGCATAATCTTGCATTTTTAGCATAGTATGCATTTTTAAATCTCATTCTCTAGTAGTCCATTTCATTGAGCTTAGCATATCAAATATGAGAGCAACTTGAAACAACGAAATTGCTAGAGATAGAGAGCAATAAGACGACTTCGAAGAAGTTGCCATTAACAGTTTGTTTATCTATTTTTCTTTTAGTTTCTTCAATCTAATGTTTTATTGATTTTTGTTTGGATTCCTTTATAATTGATCATATTTTCATACACACACTTTGTATTAATTTGCATATACTATGTATTTGTGTGTATACTTCAAGGCTTATGTGTATTTGAGTACTTGTACTTCCCTTATTCACATGTATGCTTGACTTATATTCTCGTGTATACTTATTAATTGGTTAGCCCTCGCATTGATCATTGTTGTACTTCATGGTTTGTCTTGAATATTTATTGATTGATGCTAAACAACTTCAATATTTCTAGGAATACTAGTAGAGTTAAAAATTACAAAATTATAGAAATTGAAAAGAAAATATTAACTATAAATAAATGCACTAATTATTAACTTGATAATTAATTAAGAATGAGTATTATATATATATATATCAAGATATGAGCCTTCTAGAATGGAAACTTCCAACTAGAAAATAGGCATGCAACTCCATGCAAGATTACACAAGTAAAAAATCATTAGCATAAAAATATAACTAGAAAACTTATCTAAAGGAATATTTTAGGCAGAATATTCTACACTAACTTTTCATAATCAATGGCTTGTTTCTATGCTCCCTCCCCAACTGTCAACCAGACCTTTTTATTAAACCCCTTTGATATATTTCTATGTCCATCAAATCAATGGATATAAATCTAACCAAAGCATTCCCAGTACTTTGAAAGCAATAATCCACCCAAAATTGCTATGGGGGATAAGGAAAATGAACCCACATAGGCATAACTAAATAAAGAACAATTCACCCTTCACTGATTGGTGAAACCATTTCCAAACTTAGAATATCTTAAAGATAAATAAGAAATATGATCTATATAATATAGAATTAGTACCCACTTTGACAACTACAAAATTGTCAACCATGGGCTTATCTTGCTTTTTCAAATGTGGTAAGAAGGCTTATTTATGATCCTTGAGCAATGCATTTCCTAAGGGAAATGAGGATAATTAAAAAAAATATTTCCCTTTCTAGAATTGAGGATGATCATATGCTTTTGGTGTGGAAAACTCAAACTTCTCAATTATCGTGTGAATGTTTCTCTTTTTTATTGTTTTACATGCCACCATAAGGGATCGAGTCGATTGAACATAGCTCAAAGTGATTTGATGTGTTTGGGTGTGAAAGAGGACCATGCCTAGAATAAACGTACCTATAAAAACAAATTGAAATATTTCATTTGGTCACATGAGTTGCACCACTTTGCAACTTTGCATTGCTTGCATTTGACACTTTTTCCATCAATTGAAAAGTTGTTACCATTAAAAAATGACTCCAAGATAATAAAAATAGAGAGAGGTTATTGTAGAGGGCCCCAACACAATCCCATAGTATTAGATGGAGAGTTTGTAAGCATCATGATTTCCAAGTAATAGCCTATCAAATATTGCAGCGATTTTACACTTTGGACCCTTAAGGGATCGAGTTGGTTGAATGTAGCTCAGAGTGATTAAGCATGTTTGAGTATAAAAGAGTATTGTTCCTAGCATAAACATACCCATATGAATGTGTTGGAATAGTTCATTTGGTAACACGAGTTGCAGAACGAAAGGTGTACCACTTTATAACTTTACATTACTTGCATTTAACACTTTTTCCATCAAGTGAAAATTAGACACCACAGGAAAACAACTCCAAGATACCAAAAATTGAGAGGTTATTATAGAGGGACACAACAAAATCCCATAGGCTTAGATGGAGAGTTCATAAGCATCATGATTTTTGAGTAATAGCCCATCAAAGATTGTAGTCATTTTGCACTTTAAACCCTTAAGGGATCGAGCCAGTTGAACATAGTTTAGAGTGATTCAGAATGTTTGGGTACAAAAGAGAACCATTTCTAGGGTAAACATACCCATCTAGATGCATTGGAACAATTCATTTGGTCACACATTACAAAATGAAAGTTGCACCACTTTACAACTGTACACTACTTGCATTTGACACTATTTTCATCAAGTGAAAACTGGACACACAGGAAAACGACTCCAAGATAACAAAATCTGAGAGAGGTTATTGTATAGGGTCCCAAAACAAACCTATAGGCTCAAACGAAGAGTTTTTAAGCATCATGATTTCCAAGTAACAACCTGTCAAAAATTGTAGTCATTTTGCACTTTAGACCCTTAAGGGATCAAGCCAATTGTACGCAACTCGGAGTGATTCAACATGTTTGGTTATGAAAGAGGACCATGCATAGCATAAACATACCTATCTAGATGCATTGGAATAGTTTTTTTTGTCACATGATTTTCATAACGAAAGTTGCACCACTTTGCAACTTTACATTGCTTGCATTTGACACTTTTTCCATCAAGAGAAAACTGGACACCACAGGAAAATGACTCTGAGATAACAAAAATAGAGATATGTTATTGTAGAGGGGCCCAACACAATCCCATAGGCTTAGATAGAGAGTTTGTAAGTATAATGGTTTGTGAGTAATAGCCGGTCAAATATTGCAGCCATTTTACACTTTGGACCCTTAAGGGATTGAGTCGGTTGAATGTAGCTTGGAGTGATTCAACATGTTTGGGTGAAAAACAAGACCATGTATAGTGTAAAATCACCCAGTTAGATTCATAGGAATATTTATTTTGGTCACACAAGTTGCAGAACGAAAGTTGTACCACTTTGAAACTTTACACTACTTGCATTTGACACTTTTTCCATCAAGTGAAAACTAGACACCATGAGAAAACCACTTCAAGATAACAAAAATCAAGAGAGGTTATTGTAGAGGGGCCCAATGTGATCCTATAGGCTTAGATATATAGGTTGTAATTATCATGGTTTCTGAGTAATAGCCCATCAAAGATTGTTGCCAGTTTGCATTTTGGACTCTTAAGGCATCAAGTCCGTTGAATGTAACTCAGAGTGATTCGGCATGTTTGGGTGTGAAAGAGGACCGTTCCTAGCATAAAAATACCCATCTAGATTTTTTGGAGCAATTCGTTTGGTCATACAAGTTCCAAAACAAAATTTCTATGACTTTGCAACTTTACATTGCTTGCATTTGACACTTTTTCTATCAAGTGAAAACTAGTCACCACGAGAAAATGACTCTGAGATAACAAAAAATGAGAGAGGTCATTGTAGAGGTTCCCTAATTGATCTTAATGCCTCAACAAAAATTCCCATAACTAACACGGTCTTCAGGTAACAGGTCATCAAAGATTCCTACCTTTTTTGCAATTTGGATTGTTAAGGGATTATGTTGCATGAATTAAAAATGTTTGAGGGTAGTAATAAATTTGAAAAATTGAGTAAATATCATTAGAAATGTTTATGTGAATGGATGGTATGCTATACTAATATTGATATATAATCATTAGGTTGATTTTTTTATAATAAATGAATTTTTTATAATAATTTAGTCAATTGGTGCTAGTTATAATAGGGAGAGACTAAAAGAAGAAAAAGAATGATTGGTAACCATCAATTTTTATTACACTCGCTATACTAATAATATTATGTTTACAATAAAATGAGACTTATTTGGTAGTACTAATTCTTATGTTTGTGCTACAATTGTCTAATATGCTTCATACACCATTCTAAACCCAAGTCCTTGTACTTGTAGGCATGATGCTTTCTCAAAACTATCAAGTAGTAATATGGGTCCTCGAAGTAAGGATTGTGGGTTAAAATAATTAATAAAAGACAATTCCCAAGTATGGGAATATTGAAATTCAAATATAAGCTCCTTCCATTTTCAATGAACCATTTACCCCACTAACCAATTCTCGATTTGAACATATTAAGACAGTTTCTATGAAAATTGGGCATTTTTAGAAACCCTGGCTTAAAATCAGAATTGATATTTGTCAAGATCATCAAAATAAGGATGTTGCATTGATTTTTTGGTTGATATTCTCTTTGATGGCTCTTCAATCAACATTTTTTGCAAAGAGACACCAATCAATTTTTTAGTAGTTTATTTACAAATAGGAAAAGTAAAAGAAGAAAAAGAAAGAGCATCCAAAATAGAAATGAAATGAAAAGAGATGGAAGGCACTTATAGAAAACAAATCCACAACATTTGGTTCTAAGTCAAGAACAAAAAGGCTTAAATATTGATGCTTCCATTGAGGATAGGCATGCCAATCTCTCAACTTAGTCATTCTTGGCCATACATCTTCATTGGGAGTTCCAAGATACCTATTGTACACAACAACCTTTCATGAATATAATAACTTGAAATTCAAGATGCTCTTATAATTTCTACATCATAGGTGCTCATGTTGAGGTTAACTTCAAATTCCTTCACTAATATTCATACACACTTTTATAATGGCATAAATTCATAATTGAGATTTGTCAAGATCATCAAAATGAGGATGTTGCATTGCCTTTTTGGCTAAGATTCTCTTGGATGGCTCATAAATCAACATTTTCTAGAAGGAGACACCAATCAATTTTTAGTAGTTTACTTACAAATAGGCAACGTAAAAGATGAAAAGAAAGAGCATCCAAAATGGAAATGAAATGAAAATAGATGGAAGGAACATATAGACTACAAATCCAAACCATTTGGTTCCAAGTTAGGAACAACAAGGCTTAAATCTTGATGCTTCCATTGAGGATAGGAATTCCAATCTCTCAACTTAGTCACTCTTGGCCATACATCTTCATTGTGAGTTCCAAGATATCTATTGCACACAACAACCTCTCATGAATAGAACGTGAATAGAATGTAACCAAAATATTACTTTCCAACCTTTTGGAAACTTGTAACCTATTATAAAAACAACACAATTTAATCTTCCACTTACTTTACTAATCTATAGAGAATATCCTACATCATTTTTTTTGCATATTTTTGAGAAAAAATAAAATACCTTTGAAATCGGTATCCTTTACTAGTGTTCTAAACATAAAGTGTGGTACATTTGCAAGTTTGATAACTTCATCAATCACCTGCATACATGATATAAACATTAGATGATAGCATTGTCATCATACAAATTAATGTGCATACAAGTAAAAATTAATAAGAACCAATGTGCATACTTACAAATTAATCCAATAAACCATTGGGGTCTACTTTACTCTTTATTGTGTCAAGTATTGCCTTATGGTCAGACTCATGCACCTTCCACAAGGTCTTGTTTAGAGGTCTACCCCCATTTTTGGTCAAATGAACATTAGATTCCACAACAAGGTTCGAGTAATGAAGAATATTTTGATGCATGTCAAAGTCTTGAAACAACCAAAATTTAACACTCTTATGTGGGTACTTCCTAGGCCATGTTCTAGTAACAACTGAGCCTGTAGGGTATTTGATGCTTTCTCCATCTACAACTAGGGCCTCCAATTTATTTTTGGCCTCAACATAATTACATAAGTAATAATTAGTTCCCTCTTTATTGTCTTCATCTACAATAATTGCATAAACATGCCTTGCATTGATATGTGCAAAAAATTAGATGAAATTAGTCAACATTACAAAGACACTACAAAGTAAGATAACAATAGGAATTTCAAAAACTATGCAAAGTAGATATATTAACTAGTTGAACTAGATCTGATATGTGGTCAAATTCAACCAATGATTCCATCTGTGTTAGTTCCAATTTTGTCTGAGGGTGATATGTGAGAAGTGGTCTAAGATAACTTTACGACCATTTCTCAACCCACTTCTTTGACTCACAATCATCCCATGCTTGTGTTGTACATGAAGAACAAAATAATGCCATCTTTCACCTATGGATACTCCATGAACCTACATTTGAGCTAAGGAAAGAGTGTAGCTCACTAGATCTTGTCAGTGTACAAAAATCCTCATATGGTGCAATGTTAGTATCATCCATCAACCAAAAAATTCTACAAACTAAAGACGTACCTTCATTCCCTATACCCATAAAAGCATTACACCACTCCATGATTGATTTTACATCTGTCAACTTTGTATTTTCTTTATACTTTAACTCTTCTCATGATAATTCTCTTTTCACACATGATCCTACACCATCATGCTCCCCCTCTCCATGCTCGGCCTCACAAAAGTTCTGCATATGTTGAACACCTGTAATGACATGCATCCTACTCAACTAGTAGAACATGTGCGAGTTCTTGAACTATGTTGCACAGTTATCTGACCAACCTTGCACAAAATCTAGAGAATGTGTGCAATCATCACTAATATAAAAGTGATACTTCCTCAATACCTTCCTTTGGTCCTCTATACTATCAATTGCATGAATGAATTTTATGTGCACAAATATCAAAACCTATGTGGAGTTGTAATATTGTGACTGCACCTCGGGTTGTGGCTGTAGAGTGTAGTTCTTTACAAATTTGACTACTAAAACTATGCTTCCAACTAGAAAGGTGTCCTTGCATAGCTTGAATTACATGTCCAACCATCGAGCTCTATGGATATGCCTTGCATACTCATACACTATATTTTCATGAAACATAGACATAAATTGATACACTAGAATCTTTTGAATAACCAAATCACACCTTTTTAATTTATTACCATCTTTTATAATGTATGCCACTATTTTATACTTCCTGAACTCTACTAGTTGCTTTCCCACCTCATGTGTGCTTTCCACATGTTGACATGTTGGCATACATTGTAAGCCACCGCAATGCTGACATGAACCATCCAAGCATAGTTTCCAATAGAATATTTTACCATCCTCTATTTCACATAGATTTTTTGATAAGAACTCTCTAGAAGATTTTGGTGGGGAATGTATGCCACAATCCTACAAAACATTGTTAGTGTGCAAATCTAAACATATAGAATGATAAAAATCATAATGGTTAGAGAATTCAATATGTAGTCTACAAAAAGTAGTGCATGTGTGATTTATCTTGACATAAAAAGGTTTAAGCATCTAAAAATATCTTTGAAAATTTTGAATTTGAGGATAATCCCATTGAAATTTTTAAAAAAATTGGGTTTGATTCGTATCCAAAAAATTCTTTGGATGTGGCTCATGGTTTTGAATACAGATTCTCCTTACCACATCCCTTTGATTTGGAGATGGCCTTGTGTTATTCTTCCAATATTCTTCAATTAGTGTTCTCAATTCTTCAAAAATTGGTTTATCTTTTCATGGGAGTCTCCCCGAGAATACCCATAATTCATTTGAATCAATGCCATCAATTCTTTGCCACCTTTTGAAAGGCTCTTGATAATGTTTTTCTATTCATTCTCAATTTTCCACTCGTCTTTATAATGAGATGAGATCTCTTTGTTCGACTACTTACCAAAGTTGATGTAATGACACGTCGAGTGACATTACTATCCTTTGAATGTGAGGTCTTACCCACACTCTCATAAGCATCCATTAGATTCTTTACAATAGTGTTTTCACTTGAAGCATTCGATGTTCTCAACCCAAGAATCTTTATGATGTTTCTATACTTTAAACCTCTCATCATTTCAACAAATAGTTATCTTGCAGTCTCATTTATCCTTTCAAAGAAAAATTTATAAATCTTATCAACATATCTTCTACAAGTGCATGATGGAATCTTACCTTCCATATGATGCAAAATATCCTCATCAATATGAATCAAATACTTTTTCTTTATACACAAAATTATAGGTGGTGTTCTCCTAGGTACATACATCTCAACATTAGGAATTTCATCAATATTTAAGTGAGGTGGGCTAGATCATGTGCCTTTGATTGATGGTGGAATAGATGACATGCTTGAGGTTGACATGGGGATTATGGTGTACCTTCATCAAATCTGAGTGATGATGTACTCTCAAATTGAGATGTGGTGGATGGTGTCCCTTCATATTCACTTGTGGTAGATGGTGTCCTTCCATATTCACTTATGGTAGATTGTGTCCCTTCATATTCAATTTTAGTAGATGGTTTCCCCCCATATTCACTTGTGCTTAATGGTGTCCCTTCATATTCACTTGCGGTAGAGGGTGTGTCTCCAACTACGATATCTAATTATTTCTTAGCACGATGCTTTCACATTCACGCCATTTGCGCTACCAATGAATTTTCTCTTTTTATGGATGAGGTTCCTCCTCAATTGGCTTGTTTTCATCAATCGTATGCAATTTCTTCTTCTGACGATATTCCCTCATCCATTCTTTACTTTTTTACTTTATTAGTTTCATACTTTTTTTTAGTTGGTTTATATTCCTTCTCCATTTCCTCAGCATGGAAGATAATTTTACCTGTAGCATGTTAATAAGACAAATATTAGTTCCTAAAAAATGAATCCATACAAATAAATGATAAATATGTCATTCAAGGCTTCATACAAAATACTTACAATCATCTTGTAGAAGATTATTTCTAGCATAGACAAAGGTCACATGAACTTTTTGGATGAAATGCCTTAAAGAAATGTGGTAATGTGGCATCCATGATTGCAAATCTCCCTCTCTCAAATCTCTCTCTATCACTCACTCTTATCTCTCTCCCCTCTACCCTTAACCCTATACCCTCTATCTCTCTCCCACTCCCTCTCTCTCTCTCAAGTGTCTCACTCCTATCGCTTTACCCTCTACCCTTAACCCTTAAACCTTAAACCCTCTACCTTCTAGCCTCT